>JAAALK010000284.1:12584104-12600367 GCA_019279435.1 Zizania palustris
GAAGAAAGCCAGTTGTCACTTGTTGAAGCACTGGATCAAAGAACTGAGTGGCATCCATACCAAAATAAGGAGAATGACCAAAAGCACCAGAACCAGAGTCCTGTGGAGGAGCAAAAGAGCTGCTAGGAATGTCCTGAGGATGAGGCTGTCCTGCACCCACATCAGCTGGATCGACGGCTGGAGCCAAAGGAGTAGCCGAGAAGCGAGGCCTATACTGAGAGTGAGTAATATCAAGACGCTCATTCACATTCCCTACTTTGCTCAAAATCAATCTCATGATGAATGGAGCATAGTAGACTCCAAGAGTGAGGCTTCCCTTTGAGAGTGTCATCTCATATAGCATCAAATGGATGACATCAAACCTCTTTCCAGTCATCACTGTGTCCAGAAGAGTCCAAGCAACACCACGAATGGCATCATTGTTACCCAGACGAGGTAAACTGGAGTGCCGCGGGATGCGATGTGCCACACTATGAAGAGTCTTCATCCCAGTAACTCCTCCAATCTTGTGAGCTGCAGAAGGTATGTACAATTGTGCCATCTCTTCTTCTGACAAGGGGTTATGAGTAAACTCGTCATGCAATCTGAGGCCAGAAGAGAACCTTATGTCCCAAGCATTCTGAATTTCTTGCTTTGTAGCAATGCAGAAAATATCTCCAGTCATCCAAGTAAGAGAGTCACAAGTGGCGGGTATGAACACTGTGGCATAAAACTGACGAATGACATCCCAATTGAAATCTTGCTTTAAACTCACTATTTTGTTAATACCAACAGTTCCAAAAATATTTCTGAGAGTTGCAGTCTCTCCACTCAGATCCCTCCAAGAAATCCACTTATGAGGAGCCAAAGAACGGTTCTCATAAGAAATGTTGTATACCTCTTTCTGAAACTTGGTGTGAAACCGCTGATCTGAGGTATCTCTTGGTCTGACAAATTGGTTGTGATGGCGCAGACGAGCAAAATTCTCTTGATTCCGGACATCCACCTTGAATTCCAAAGATGCAAAAGGATCTTCACTAGCTGCCAGTGGCTGAGGAGCCAATTCCTCCTCATTCTCAGAGCTGTCATCCTCATAGGCAAAGTCCTCATCACTGTCATCTTGAAAGTGCCGGGACGATTGGCCACGGTCCTCGACAAATTTTGAGCGACGCTCATTTCCTTGAGAACGACTGGCGCGAGGCATGACTGAATCAAAGATTTAACCAAGATAAGATAAAAGATATGATTTGAAACAATCTATGAATTTGCTAGAGGGCAAAAGCATCAAAGAGCAACGATGAGCAAAAGAGGTGCAGGATTTGGGAGGCCGGTCTGACCGAGGCAACCCGGGCACAAATCCCCTTTTGCACAAAATTTCTCTATATTCAAATTTGCCATATCAAATTGCATAAAGGCATGGGAAATGGTACCACGAGGCTAACAATTGAATTTAAAGAAGGATTTAGCCTTGGCAAGATGACATGCATGCCCATGAACAAGAACCCTAACCCTAGCCTCCAAAGGGATGAAATCAAGAGATTTAATCGGAGGAGATTCTTACCGGCAAGGGAAAATGAACTCGAGGTCGGACCGGAGAAGATCCACCAGTTGGACCGGTAAGAAGATCGACGAATCGAAGTTTTGAGGATTGGGGGCAAGGGTGGAGGAGAGGAACTCGGTTTGAGAGAAAAGGAATAATAGAGGGGAGAGAAAACTGAATAGAGGGGAAAGTTATATCCCTGCCCGAGCCCCGGTCTGACCGGCCATGTAGGCCTGGTCGGACCGACTCAGCAAGGGCGGTCGGACCGGCCAAGTAGACTCGGTCAGACCGACGGTACTAATGCCCAGCAATTAAATTTCAAAGCACAAAGGGAGCAAAAGTGAAAAATATAGCAAACTAATTTTGAAAAATTTCAGACTTTGCAGAAACCAAGTATAACTCCCAAGGTTTATAAAGCATCAAGTTTTCAAATTTTTAAGTTCAAAAAGAGACCATTTGCGGCCGCGGTTCCCAACACGTCTGAACTCTTGTCCAAACTCTAATTTTTAAATATCTTTTGATAGGATGGATAAAGTTAAAACATTTGAATACGAAAAATGATCATATGATCCATCTATACAAGTTTTGTTTTGGGAAAAAGTTTAAAATATGTCTTGAAATGAAATTATGGGAAAATCCGATTTAGCTCAAAACTAGACTCTTTAGGTTTCCAAAACTTCCAAATTTTGTTTTTCAACATACTAAGCAATTTCCAACATATAAGAGTAACCATATACTCCCCCTTAATGTATAGCCTTAGGAACACATATAAGAGCACATGAACTTCAAATATGGCACTACAAGCATAAAAGCATACTTATATGTCACAAGGATAGAAAAATCTAAAACTCACATATATGCATGATTTCAAGCCACATTTGAGAAGTCTATTATATTCAATTCATTCCTAAGCTTACAAAAGCGGGATTCATCAAGTGGTTTGGTAAAGATATCCGCTAATTGATCTTCGGTTCTTATGTGGCTAATGACAATGTCACCTTTGCCAACATGATCTCTTAGAAAGTGATGGTGAATATCAATATGCTTGGTTCTAGAGTGTTGGATGGGATTGTTGGCAATTTTGACGGCGCTATCATTGTCACAAAGAAGAGGGACATTTGAGAATTCTATTCCATAATCAAGCAAGGTTTGCCTCATCCAAAGTAATTGAGCACAACAACTACCCGCGGAGACATATTCTGCCTCGGCGGTGGAAAGGGCAACGGAGTTTTGTTTCTTAGAGGCCCAAGAAACAAGAGACCTCCCAAGGAATTGACAACCCCCAGAAGTGCTTTTACGATCAACCTTCCAACCGGCATAATCCGAATCAGAATAGCCAATTAGCTCAAATTTAGCACCTTTGGGGTACCACAAGCCTATATGGATGGAATGTTTTAAATATCTTAGAATTCTCTTGACCGCCATCAAATGACAATCTTTTGGTGCGGCTTGAAATCTAGCACACATGCAAACACTAAACATGATATCGGGCCTAGATGCGGTAAGATAGAGCAAACTACCAATCATGGATCTATATAATTTTTGATCTACCGGTTTACCTCCCTCATTTAGGTCGAGATGTCCGTTGGTCGCCATAGGTGTCTTGATAGGCTTAGCTTCCATCAATCCGAACCTTTAGAAAAGATCATGGATATACTTCGTTTGACTCACAAAAGTTCCATTCTTGAGTTGCTTGACTTGAAGTCCAAGGAAGAAACTCAATTCTCCTATCATGGACATCTCAAATTCCCTAGACATCATATCACCAAAAACTTTGCACAATTATTCATTAGTAGAACCGAATATAATATCATCGACATAAATTTGACAAACAAAGAAATCATCATTAATTATTTTTGTAAACAAGGTAGTGTCAACTTTACCAATTTTAAAACCCTTGGAAAGGAGAAAATCTCTCAATCTTTCATACCAAGCTCTCGGAGCTTGTTTTAAACCATAGAGAGCTTTTGAGAGTTTATAAACATGATTAGGATTTTTAGGATTCTCAAAGCCGAGTGGTTGTTCAACAAAAACTAGTTCAGCTATTTCACCATTCAAGAAGGCACTTTTCACATCCATTTGATATAACTTAATATCAAAACATGAAGCAAAAGCAAGTAAGATGCGGATAGCCTCTAGTCTAGCAACGGGAGCAAAAGTTTCACCAAAATCCAAACCTTCGACTTGAGTGAATCATTGTGCTACCAATCTTTCCTTGTTTCTCACGACCAACCCGTTCTCATCTTGCTTGTTTCTAAAAACCCACTTTGTTCCAATGACGTTGTGTTCCTTGGGTCTTTCCACCAATGTCCAAACTTTGTTTCTTTCAAAATTGTTAAGCTCCTCATGCATAGCATTTACCCAATCCGGGTCATTTAGATCTTCATCTACATGTTTAGGCTCAATAGAAGAAACAAAAGAGTAATGCTCACAAATAGAAGCAACACGAGATCTAGTTTGAACACCCTTACTAATGTCACCCAAGACTTGATCAATTGGGTGATCTTTTGCGGTGGCATTGTGAACCTTGGATGGAATGGTAGATGATTGATTTTTGACTTCATCTTCATCAAGTTGAGTCAAATTTTACGTAGCGGAAGTAGAAGCTTCAACTTGAGTGGAGGATGGAAGTTCATCATCTTCTTTAGGCTTGATGTCACCGATGGACATGTTCTTCATTGCCCTTATCAATCCTTCATCACCTACATCATCCAAATTCTCATGCCCCTCTTGGGAGCCATTAGTCTCATTGTAGGACCGGAAACGGCGACCAGAGGGGGGGTGAATGGGAGCTATTAAAATTTCGGGCTAAAAATTTAGCCTTCGGTTCTGTTCTGTCTTCTGCGGAACAGGCTTCGAACACAACCTTCGAAGGTCTGGTTCGGAGGTACTTCGACACCTTACAACCCTCGAAATTTTAATAGCTCCCATTCACCCTTCGCAAGAGTGGCAAAAGTTCGAAGCCAAGAAGACTTCGCTCCACTTACAACCCTCGAAAATCTACTCTGCTAAGTCAGTGCAGGCTCTGCACACAGGGTGCTTCGAGCAGGCTTCGCACTTCACCCTTCGCAAGAGTGGACAGCCCTCTGAGGACTTCGACCAAGTACTTGGCGACAGCAACTGGTGCTGGGCTTCGTACGCGAAGGTCTACACGCACACAAAACGGACCACGCTAGGGGCTTCGACACAAGAAGCACTACGGGAAATGAACAGGGCTTCGCTAGTAAGCAGCGAGGTCTTGCCTCGTGTTACACAGAGCGACAGCACACTGTAAAACACACTTCGCAAGAAAAACACCCTTCGCCAAGACAGGCTTCGGTGAACTAAAAACTAGCGAGGTATGCAATACGAGCTCAAGCAAAAGCACACAGAAGCAGGGCTTCGCCGCTTGAACAAGGAACACAAAATGTATTGAACTCTGGATGAAAACCAGCGAGGTCTGTGTACAGGATCTCAACAGTAAATGCTCAAAGTGTTAAATGTTACCTACCGAGCCCCCATATTTATAGCCCACGGCTTCATCCTAAGGAAGTGACTACTTTACCCCTAGGGTTTACAACAGATTTGTCTCTACAGAACTAAGGGGTACAAAAGGTAGTCCACCTTTATTTTGGAGGCTTCTCTGTCAGGTGCAGAGGGGACAGTGTCAGCCTTTTTCAGAACAGACAGTGTCAGCCTTTGCAGTGTTGACTTCTGGAACCTCCCTTCGCACGCGAGGGGTGCGGAAGCTTCGGCGAGAAGCCTGCAGCCTGTTGGCCTTCGCTCCGCCGATGAAGTCCTTTGATACAGTGACGGTTTTGAGCCGAAGCCGTCAAAGCCCTTGGGCCTTCGCACCACCACCTCCGGAGTGGACCACCATGGCTTCGCAGCTACTCCGAGCTCGAACACCGTCCGTCCGTGTACCGAAGCCATGCATGGCCGAAGCACCTCAAGTCAACCTCACTCCGAAGCCCACCTTCGGAGTTCCACCCTTCGAAGTCCCTCCTTCGTCCAAGGCCTCCGCATGAAGCATTCCATGAGCACTCCGTCGCAGTGCCTCTCCCCGAGCACACTCCACGACGAGCCTCACCCGGACCATGCCTTCGATGCGCCTCGACTTCTGAGACCTTCGTCGGGTACCTTCGAGTGTCTCCCTCCGGAGCACACTTCGAACACCTTGCCTCCGCAGAGGACTTGGTCCACAACTCTGAAGTCACTCCATTCGGAGTACCTTCGAAGTGCCTCACCTCCGAGGACTTTGTCTCGGAGTACCTTCAGCCGGAGCCACGCTCCGCACTCTCTGCCTTCACCTGGCACGACTCGACCCGAGGACCGACCCGGACCACCTTCGCAGCCACCGTGACGGAGCTCCCCGCTCCCCTGGCATCAAGCCTCCCGCTTGACCCAGGTTCACCTGGCTCGAACCCTGTCCGTCGCCTCCGAAGTCCCTGCGCACCACAGACAAGCAGACAAGTGTATCCAGTACTCCGGAGACCTCTCCGGGTTAGCAACCTCCGGTACACACTCCGGTGTACCGCCCAAAGTACCGAAGCCTACGGTACGAACCCAGTCATTGCGTACTGTCGGACCCCTCCGACAGGTACACTCCGCTGTGCCGCTGCAGCAAGCAAACACACACCGAACATACTTCGGTGACACCACCTCCGAACACCCTTCGGAGGTACCACCTCCGAAGCCCCTTCGGAGGTACCCTTCGAACATAGGGTAAAAGTCTGTCAATCACTCATCACAACACCGAAACCACCCTTGGTTTCTCAATCTCCCCCTTGATGAGTGCATTGACAACCAAATCCAATTTCAAGAAAAAGGAAAAGCTTTCAGCACACAAGTGACCATAAAAACTCAGAAAAGAGCCAAAGCATGTCACTTGATAAAAGAATTTTTCTCCCCCTTTGTAAAAAAGTAAAAGCCCTTTCGGCAAAACTCCCCTTTGATAAAAACTCCCCCTGAGTTGAGCAAATTTTTCTCCCCTTTATGTCAAAAATCTCTCCCCTTTTTCGAAATTATGCCTTCTTGCGGCAGGGAACCTAGCAAATCTCTCCGGAATTTCTCCCCCTTTGGCAATGCAAGCATCAAGGAGCATGTAAAAAGATGCAAAGCTTCGAAATGAATAGAATTGCAAAGACATATAATGCAAAAATATACCAACAGTAACATCAATGATCATGTGCTCAGCTTAATTTAACAGTCTGTGAAACAAGATGATGGCATGTGATTTTGTCAATTGTGAGATAAAAGCATCACCACTTAATCATAGCAGCTAGACATGTGAAGGCAAGGACTGCGCAAAGCTAACAAATTCTACCCTAGACAGACAAGTCTTGTTCAAAAGGAGCTTTGAAAGCAAACTTGATGATCAAATAGATTTGTTGTTCTTTTTCTTAATGCCAGGGGTTATTCGTTTGTCCACCTTATACTTTCCAATCAAGCCAAGCCTAGGCAAGAAAGCCATCTGAAGCTTAAGGCGGTGATTTTGGCATACACTACACTATCCCAGTTCAGACCAGAGTGCAATGGTAAGCAGTCTAGAATAGAGTAGTGTGACAAACAAACCCTCCTGGATCTTTTCATTTAAACCAGGCAAATCATGGATTTTTGATTTTGTTTCAGATGAATGAAATATTTTGATGAATATCCATGAAAAAGAACACAATTTTTCAAGTTGCAACTTTTAGCATCCAAAGAACAGTGTCTTGCTGTCAAGTAGATAAAAGATAGCTAAAAGCAGTCCAGCCTAAACAAGCTAGATACAAGATTGTGCGGTGAGCAAGTTTTGATTTGAGAAAATAAAACATCATGCATAACCAATGTTCCAGACATATTTCATAGAGCTGAGCTGACATGATTTCTTTGAATTAAATGCAGGCATATAATAGCAAAAGATGTAAGTGCAATTCCACACATAATGAGCATATGCAAGTCAATTAAAATCAGCTCCCCCTCACAAAATGCCGTAAGGGTGACAAATGCCAAGTTCCCCACGCAAGTAAGCAAATCGAGAAGCATCGAGGGGTTTTGTAAAAATATCGGCAAGCTGGTGTTGGGTATCAACATATTGAAGTTCAATATCACCCTTCTCATTGTGATCTCTGAAAAATGATACCGTACATCAATGTGTTTGGTTCTGGAGTGCTGAACCGGGTTGTTGGCAATACAAATAGCACTAGTGTTATCACAGAAAAGAGGAACACTCTTATAATCTAACCCGAAATCCCGTAAAGTGGAAACCATCCACAAAATCTGAGAGCAACAGCTAGCTGCAGCAACATATTCGGCCTCAGCCGTCGATTGTGCAACACTAGACTGTTTGCGGGAAGACCAGCAAACCAGAGACGTACCCAGAAAATGACAAGTACCAGAGGTACTCTTCCTATCAATTCTACACCCAGCAAAATCCGCATCTGAATAACCTCTAAGACATAAAGATGAAGACGATGAATACCATATGCCAAATTCAAGGGTGTGTTTGAGATACCTTAGAATGCGCTTAACCGCTTGGCGGTGCGAAGCTCGTGGTGAAGCCTGAAAACGAGCGCACAGACACACTGCGAAGTGTATGTCCGGCCTCGTGGCAGTCAAGTAGAGGAGGGAGCCGATCATGCTTTGAAACTCCTTCTGGTCTACGGCTTCTCCATCTTCGTCAGGGTCCAACGCTACAGATGTAGCCATTGGAGTGGCGAGGGGCTTCGCATCGGACATGTCAAACTTCTTGAGCAGGTCCTTGGTGTACTTCGTCTGGTGGACGAAAGTACCTTGTTTGCTTTGCTTGATTTGCAAACCAAGGAAAAAGGTGAGTTCACCCATCATCGACATTTCAAACTCCCTGCTCATGGTATCTGCAAACTCGGCAACCAAAGCATGAGAAGAGCCACCAAAGATGATATCATCCACATAAATCTGCACTAGAAGGAAATCTTTGCCATGCTTGAGAGTAAACAAAGTTTTATCAACAGAGCCCATCAAATACCCTCGCTCAAGCAGAAAAGACTTAAGTCTATCATACCAAGCCCGAGGGGCCTGCTTGAGTCCATAAAGAGCCTTATGAAGTTTAAGGACTTTATGTGGGTACTTGGGGTTTTCAAAACCAGGGGGTTGTTTTACATAAACATCTTCACCTATGAAGCCATTAAGAAAAGCACTTTTGACATCCATTTGATAGAGTTTGAATCCCCGGGATGTCGCAAAGGCAAGCAAAATCCTAATGGCCTCAAGGCGAGCAACAGGTGCAAAAGTTTCAGTAAAATCAATCCCTTCTAGTTGAGAAAAGCCCTGAGCTACAAGTCTAGCCTTGTTTCTAACAATTGTCCCATCCTCCCCTTGTTTGTTTTTGAAAATCCATTTCGTTCCAATGAAATGAACGTTAGGTGGAGGATCAACTAAAGTCCAAACTTGGTTTCTTTCAAAATTCTCAAGCTCTTCATGCATGGCATTGATCCAACTAGAATCAGAAAGTGCATGACTAACATCTAAGGGCTCGAAAGAAGCAACAAAAGCAGCATTAGTGAAATGGGCATGAGAACGCGTTACCCGTTGATCAAGCTCACCAATGATCTGCTCGGGAGGGTGCATCCTTTGGACATGATGTGGAGCCTCGCGGCGGGATGCAGTCTCCCCCTCAACTTGTGCGTTGGAGTGGTCCAAGATGACCGATGTTGAGGTAGTCGCTTCGGGACCTCGTGCCGAAGTAGTGGAAGCGAGGTCAGCTTCGGGGGTTGATGTCGAGGGTAGTGGGGGATCATCCTCGAATTCTCCGGGATCTTCTTCTTCGAATAAGGTCTGTTCCATGTCGTGTTCATTTGCCTGTTCAAAAGCAGAACTAACAGAGGGGGTTGATTCATCAAAAGTCACATCACATGACTCGATGACAGTGTTAGTTTCTAAATTATAAACACGGTAAGAATGACCATGAGTAGTATAACCCAAAAAGATCCCGTCAGAAGAGCGCGACTCAAATTTATCCAAGTTACCACGTTTTAGGATAAAGCAGCGACAGCCAAAAACTCGAAGATGAGTAACCTTGGGCTGTCTCCCAAAACGCAGCTCATAAGATGTTAAATTTAAAATTGAGCGCAAGAAAATTCGGTTTGAGATGTAGCAAGCAGTGTTCATGGCCTCAGCCCAGAATTTTCTAGGAGTCCTATGCTCATCAAGCATCGTCCTAGCCATCTCAACCAAAGTGCGGTTTTTCCTCTCAACAACACCGTTCTGTTGAGGAACCCGCGGAGCAGAGAATTGATGTTCTATGCCATGCTCCATGCAAAAGTCAACAAAGAGACTATTTTTGAACTCGGTGCCATTATCGCTTCGAATGAATTTTAATGCACCAGGGAGTTCAGTGAACAGTCTCAAAGCCAAGCTCCGAAAGTGTGAAAACACTTCATCCTTGCTGGCAAGAAAGAAGACCCAAGAGTAGCGAGAGAAATCGTCGACAATAACAAGTACATACCACTTGCCGCCTAAAGAACTAACCCGAGACGGACCTACAGTGTCCATATGGAGAAGTTCTCCGGGTTGTTCAGTCATTACTGTGGTGACTGGCGAATGTGAAGCGGTAATCATTTTTCCGTGTCGACATGGAGCGCAAACTAAATTCTTCTCAAACTTGAGCTTGGGCAATCCTCGGATCAAACCTAGGGCGCTCAGACGAGCGAGCAACTCAAAGCTCATATGCCCTAGTCTCCTATGCCACTTCCAAAGCTCAGAAGTCGAATGTGCAACAAGACAATGAGAAGAACCAGACGACTCTGAAAAATCAGCTCCAAAAACTCTCCCAACTCTAAAGATCTTACATACCACAACGCCATCATAATTGAGCACTTGCGAAGTATCGCGATGAAATCGCACTTCGAAGCCCTCATCAAGCAACTGAGATACAGACAGCAAATTGTATCCCAGGTTCTCAACCAAAGCAACATCTTTGAGAGTGAGGTTTGAATTAATTCTTACCACACCTTTACCTTTCACTCTACTCCTTCGATTGTTTCCGAAGGTGATATGTTCCCTTTGCTTGGTTGTGGTGAGGCTGGAGAACCAAGCTGCATCTCCGGTCATGTGGCGCGAACAACCGGAGTCCATGATCCACGTGCCCTCCAAGCCTCGACCTGTCGCCTACACATGATAAGAACGCCTCGATCGCTCAGTGCTGGGGTGAGTGAAATAATGACGAGGCATCCAGCACTGAGTGACACGAGTAGTAGGCACAGTAAAAGCAGACGGTCTACTCACATAATAATCAGAATGATGCAAAGTGCGAGGTCTACCTACATGCTGTGATCGAACAACATGTCGAGGTCTCCTACTCTGACGAGGTACAAAGCTACTCGCCCGAGGTCTACCACCATATGGAACATGGTGAACACCTCGAGGAGCAAAACCTCTCCGAGAAGCACGAGAAGCCTCGAAAACAGGACGAGAGTAATACTCAGACTCATGCATACCTAAAGATGGGTAATGCATGTCCTGATAGCTCATCGTCTGTGCACGTCGCACATCCTTGATGCGACGGAAACAGAAACCAATCAAATGACCCGCCCGCTGACAATAAGAACAATGAAACACTCTCTTGGGGGCACTCTCATGGGTCATAGGAGCAACTCTCACAGGCTCCTTGGGTTTCTTCTGAGTGGTTCTCTTGGGAGGATTTTTCTTGATAGGAGGTGTGGTTTTCTTTGGTGGATGGGTAGGCCTCTTGGCTGAAGGGGTGTCCAACAGAGCTCTCTCTTTCTCTAGGGTGGTGGGAGAGGTGAAAACAGTTTTGGTCTTACTGTCTGAAGCTATCCTCTCAAAACCCAAACCTAAAGCTACCCCGGCTCTGTCAGCACACAACTTAGTCTTGGCCAAGAGCAAATCCATCCTACCCTTCCCCTCAGTGCATTTGTTCACCACAGAAAGAAGGTATTCATTTTCGGACATGAGGTTCTCAGCTCGCTCTCTAGCAGTGCCTAGCTGGTCCTTAAGGGTGATGCAAGTGTCACAAACAGGTTGCACATCCTTAGAACTACCGGCCCTCTCCAATCTAGCCTCTAAATCATGAACATGCTTATCACGTAAATTAATGCTATCGCGTAATAAAGAGCAGTTCATGCAATCAATTATATCACGAGGTCTAGAATCCACCTCCAAAAGCTGCTTCTGTGCAGTCTCAAGCTCAGAAAGAGTTTGAGCATGAACAGAACGCAACTGAGCAAGCTCATTCATGACAACAGAACATGATTCACATTCAGCATCATCATACTTAGACTTAAGCATGGCATATTCAGTAGAAATATTTTCTAACCTAAGTCTAAGGTCTTTTCTTTCTCTAGCGGCTTGCACAAGTAATCTATCCTGACCTAGCACAACTTCATTCAGCTCATCTAATTTAATTAGAAGCTGGTCAGATGATAGGTTTACCTCAGATGAGTCAAGCTCATCGCCGCTGTGATCGCTGTCGGCCATGAAGCAAAGGCCGGTGAAGTCACGTCCCTTCTTGTCCTTCTTGTCCTCCTTCCTTGGGGATTCCTCCTCCTCAGAGCTCGACTCCTCAGTTGAGGATGTGTCGATGTCGCTGAGAGCAGCAACAAAAGCTCTGGAAGCGGCCTTGGCTACTTTCTTAGCCATCTTGCCGCGCTTGCCCTTCACAAAGGGCTTCCTTTCCTTTTTGTGGTATTTGGGGCGCTCACTCTCATCTCTCTTCTTGACCTTGGGGCAATTGGCCTTAATGTGAGAGGTGTCGCCACATTCATAGCAGCCACTAAAACCACTTCTCCTCTGATCCCGTCTCTCATGATGAAAGCGGGTGAACCTCCGGGCAATGAGAGCAAGCTCATCATCAGCTAGAGTGTCCACCTGCTCCTTTGTGACGGAGACCAGGGAGGACAAAGCAAAACCATCTGCAAGAACACAAGTGCCTGATGTGCTTGGTTCTGCAGTGGTGCCACGGCTCGTGCTAGAGACCAATGCCAATGGTTGTGGCAAAGAGCTTCTGTGCACAGCAAGAGATGCCTTGGCAATCTCTGTGGACTTCAGCTTGCTAAAGAGTTCATCACAGGTTAGAGTGTCATAGCCTGTGGACTCCTCAATGCTGGATATCTTCACTTCCCATATGCTACGATCAAGAGCATAGAGAAGCTTGATAGCCCTATCGTGATCACTGTAAGCAAGCGTCCCGTTGGATCGCAAGTTACTCACTATCGCGTCAAAGCGAGAAAACATGGCATCTACAGATTCACCAGGTGCCTGCACAAACAGCTGATACTGTTGATTGTAGGTGCTTTGGCGCCTGGCCTTAATCTGAGCAGAGCCCTCATGAAAGACAGTGAGTGTTGTCCAAATCTCCCTAGCAGTCCTAAGGTGCTGCACCCTATCAAACTCACTCCGACTCAAACCAATGAACAGTATGTTCCTTGCCTTCGAGTTGGCAATATACTGATCTTTTTCAGTTTGAGTGGTGCGGGTATCAGGGATGGAGTATTGTGAGTCCACAATCTCCCAAATTGCATTTCCTTGGCTTAACAAGTAAGCCTCCATGCGCACCTTCCAGTATGCAAAATCTGTCCCATCGAACAGAGGAATTTTACTGCCTTTATCCATGTCGCCTAAAGATCACAAAACCGGTTAAGGTCAACTGGTGATCTTAACCCGCTCTGATACCAATTGTAGGACCGGAAACGGCGACCAGAGGGGGGGTGAATGGGAGCTATTAAAATTTCGGGCTAAAAATTTAGCCTTTGGTTCTGTTCTGTCTTCTGCGGAACAGGCTTCGAACACAACCTTCGAAGGTCTGGTTCGGAGGTACTTCGACACCTTCGAACACAGGCTTCGGAGTGGCAAAAGTTCGAAGCCAAGAAGACTTCGCTCCACTTACAACCCTCGAAAATCTACTCTGCTAAGTCAGTGCAGGCTCTGCACACAGGGTGCTTCGAGCAGGCTTCGCACTTCACCCTTCGCAAGAGTGGACAGCCCTCTGAGGACTTCGACCAAGTACTTGGCGACAGCAACTGGTGCTGGGCTTCGTACGCGAAGGTCTACACGCACACAAAACGGACCACGCTAGGGGCTTCGACACAAGAAGCACTACGGGAAATGAACAGGGCTTCGCTAGTAAGCAGCGAGGTCTTGCCTCGTGTTACACAGAGCGACAGCACACTGTAAAACACACTTCGCAAGAAAAACACCCTTCGCCAAGACAGGCTTCGGTGAACTAAAAACTAGCGAGGTATGCAATACGAGCTCAAGCAAAAGCACACAGAAGCAGGGCTTCGCCGCTTGAACAAGGAACACAAAATGTATTGAACTCTGGATGAAAACCAGCGAGGTCTGTGTACAGGAGCTCAACAGTAAATGCTCAAAGTGTTAAATGTTACCTACCGAGCCCCCATATTTATAGCCCACGGCTTCATCCTAAGGAAGTGACTACTTTACCCCTAGGGTTTACAACAGATTTGTCTCTACAGAACTAAGGGGTACAAAAGGTAGTCCACCTTTATTTTGGAGGCTTCTCTGTCAGGTGCAGAGGGGACAGTGTCAGCCTTTTTCAGAACAGACAGTGTCAGCCTTTGCAGTGTTGACTTCTGGAACCTCCCTTCGCACGCGAGGGGTGCGGAAGCTTCGGCGAGAAGCCTGCAGCCTGTTGGCCTTCGCTCCGCCGATGAAGTCCTTTGATACAGTGACGGTTTTGAGCCGAAGCCGTCAAAGCCCTTGGGCCTTCGCACCACCACCTCCGGAGTGGACCACCATGGCTTCGCAGCTACTCCGAGCTCGAACACCGTCCGTCCGTGTACCGAAGCCATGCATGGCCGAAGCACCTCAAGTCAACCTCACTCCGAAGCCCACCTTCGGAGTTCCACCCTTCGAAGTCCCTCCTTCGTCCAAGGCCTCCGCATGAAGCATTCCATGAGCACTCCGTCGCAGTGCCTCTCCCCGAGCACACTCCACGACGAGCCTCACCCGGACCATGCCTTCGATGCGCCTCGACTTCTGAGACCTTCGACGGGTACCTTCGAGTGTCTCCCTCCGGAGCACACTTCGAACACCTTGCCTCCGCAGAGGACTTGGTCCACCAACTCCGAAGTCACTCCATTCGGAGTACCTTCGAAGTGCCTCACCTCCGAGGACTTTGTCTCGGAGTACCTTCAGCCGGAGCCACGCTCCGCACTCTCTGCCTTCACCTGGCACGACTCGACCCGAGGACCGACCCGGACCACCTTCGCAGCCACCGTGACGGAGCTCCCCGCTCCCCTGGCATCAAGCCTCCCGCTTGACCCAGGTTCACCTGGCTCGAACCCTGTCCGTCGCCTCTGAAGTCCCTGCGCACCACAGACAAGCAGACAAGTGTATCCAGTACTCCGGAGACCTCTCCGGGTTAGCAACCTCCGGTACACACTCCGGTGTACCGCCCAAAGTACCGAAGCCTACGGTACGAACCCAGTCATTGCGTACTGTCGGACCCCTCCGACAGGTACACTCCGCTGTGTCGCTGCAGCAAGCAAACACACACCGAACATACTTCGGTGACACCACCTCCGAACACCCTTCGGAGGTACCACCTCCGAAGCCCCTTCGGAGGTACCCTTCGAACATAGGGTAAAAGTCTGTCAATCACTCATCACAACACCGAAACCACCCTTGGTTTCTCACTCATCAAATTGAACATCCGAGGTTTCTTCAACAATACCTTTGCTCTTGTTATACACTCGGTATGCCTTGCTATTTGATGCATATCCAAGGAGAAATCCTTCATCACAATGACTTTCAAACTTGGTTAGTCTAACACCTTTTCTATAAATATAGCATTTGCAACCAAAAACATGAAAGTAAGCAATATTTGGTTTTCGTCCAATTAAGAGTTCATATGGAGTCTTTTTCAAAAGACGATGCAAATAAAGACGATTAGAAGCATGGCAAGAAGTGTTTATAGCTTCCGCCCAAAAAGAGTCGGAGACACTATACTCATCAAGCATAGTTCTAGCCATCTCAATAAGGGTCCTATTCTTTCTTTCCACAACACCATTTTGTTGTGGTGAATAGGTGGCAGAAAGCTCATGCTTAATGCCGAGATCATCACAATAATCCTCAATATTTGTATATGAGAAACCAAGGGTTGGTTTCAGTGTTTGTGATGAGTGATTGACAGGCTTTTAACCTCTGTTCGAAGGGGTACCTCCGAAGGGGGTTCGGAGGTTGTACCTCCGAAGGGTGTTCGGAGGTGGTTTCACCGAAGTGTGTTCGGTGGTTTGGTTGCTGCAGCTGTTGCAGCGGAGTGTGCTTGTCGGAGGGGTCCGACAGTACACGATGAATGGGTGTGTACCGAAGGCTTCGATACTTTGGGCGGTACATCGGAGGGTGTACCGGAGGTTGCTAACCCGGAGAGGTCTCCGGAGTACTGGATACACTTTTCTGTTTGTCTGTGGTGCGCAGGGACTTCGGAGGCGACGGACAGGTTCGCGGCAGGTGAACCTGGGTCAAGCGGGAGGCTTGATGCCAGGGGAGCGGGGAGCTCCGTCACGGTGGCTGCGAAGATGGTCCGGGTCGATCCTCGGGTCGAGGCGTTCCAGGTGAAGGCAGAGAGTGCGGAGCGTGGCTCCGGCTGAAGGTACTCCAAGACAAAGTCCTCGGAGGTGAGGCACTTCGAAGGTACTCCGGATGGAGTGACTTCGGAGTTGGATGGAACAAGTCCTCTGCGGAGGCAAGGAATTCAAAGTGTGATCCGGAGAGAGACATTCGAAGGTACCCGACGAAGGTCTCAGAAGTCGAGGCGCATCGAG
>JAAALK010000284.1:13200467-13431384 GCA_019279435.1 Zizania palustris
CTGGGTGAACTACCTTTGCATTCTTTGGCCTCTTCCCCTCTAAGGTACTCGGCATAAAGACGTTGCAATCGCCTATTTTGGGACTTAGTCAGCCCGGGAGGCGGCCCATGATGCTTGCGGCTTGGTTTCGGGCGTCGTAAATTTTCTCCCAGAACCTTCGACTGAACGGGATGTATTCAGAACGACCTTAGCTACCTGCGGGCCGAACTCATGCTCCTGTTGAGGGTTCGACCTCTTTGGCGGGGGTGGCCGAGGGTGTTTGTCCTCGGCCCTTCTCCTATGCCTCTAGAGAAGCATCCTAAAAGTTACCTCCGACTTTTTGCGGGATTTAGCCAGAGATGTCTTGTCTACATTTACTCCTACCTCAGGTTTCTTCGGTATGAGCATGCATGTGCGAGGCTTCCCAATGACGACTGCCTTTCCTTTAGATGACTCGACCTGTTTTGGCCGAATCAGTACTTTCTTCCCATCAAGATCAATGTTGTTTATTGGAAAGGGATCATGATCTAGCTTCATCCTAGGTCTAGAATCTATCTTCAATCGTCCTTCATTTATGGCCGATTGAACTTGTCGATGAAAAACGTTGCATTCATTAGTAGAATGGGAAAGCGTATCATGCCACTTACAGTATTTACGTTTCTTCAGGTCGTCGGCAGATGGAATGACGTGACCTTTGGGCAACCTAAGGAGCTTTCTTTTCAATAGAAAATCAAATATTTTATCGCACTTGGTCACATCAAACGAGTACTTAACTTCGCAGGGCTGACTCTTAGCGGGAGACACCCGTAGTTCAGAGCACATGATTGTTTTAGATCCACTGGGCCAGGCCCATTCAGCCGCGTACATGTCAGTCGAGTCTTCTTCTCCCGATGATTCTTCTTCGGAGTGCTCCACGATGTGTAGCTCGACCTTAGTCTCACTAAAAACTTTGACAGACCTTTTGGTCCTAGCTCGGCCTTCATGGTCCAGAGCCTGCTGTAAAACCTGACTAACCTCGAGGAAGTTTCGGCCATGTAGCTTTTCCTTAATTTCGGAATGCAAACCGTTGAAAGCTAAGTCGACCAGGTCCCTCTCGGAGATGTTTAAACTAAAACATCGATTCCTAGTGTCTCGGAAGCACCTAATATAGTCGGAGATGCTCTCATTTGTCTTCTGTTTAACCGATGTCAAATGTGAGAGCCTAAGTTCGGTTTCCCCAGTATAAAAATAATCATGGAATTTCTGTTCTAACTGGGCCCAAGTCTGAACGGAGTTCGGCGGTAGCGCCAAAAACCAAGTGAAAGCAGTGCCAGATAGCGATAAGGAAAATAATCTAAGCTTAAGCGCATTCGACCCGCTTGCTTCACCACACTATGCTAGAAATTGGCCTATATGCTTTAGGGTGGTCTTGCTACTCCCGCCATCAAACTTGGTGAACTCAGGAACCCTAAAGCCGCGAGGATATGGGATGGCATAGAAATGGTCTGGGTACGGCTTACGGTAAACCCTAATCCGGTCTCGAAGCGCATAACCAGTGCATTCCCTAACAAGCGCATGAATTCACTCGTCAATATCCTCTATGCTTCCGGCCTGCGCGCGTCTCTCGTGCGGGGGCGCGACACATGGAAGTATGTTGGGGTGTTAGCCGTGCGACTCCTCCTCTCGTGTCGGCTCATGATAAATGGGATGCTCAGGCCTACGCGGGTATGCGGGAGCAGGAGGTGCGAGCAGTGCGTGAAAGGGCAGCGTGGGCGCAGGCGGTGTGTAATAAAGTGGGGCGGCCTGACCAGCCATAGGGACGGTTTGACCGTAGGCATACTGGCCGGTCGGATCGACCTGGTAGCCGGTCTTACCGTAGGTATATGGGTCAGACAGACCGACTTGGTAGCCGGTCAGACTGACTGTCATCGGTGATGGTGCCTGGTACGTGCTGATTTGGCTCGCCCAAGGGCTGACCTGACTGACAGTGGTGTGCACAGCCTCAGCCCCAGAAATTGGATATGCATATGTAATGGCCTTTCCGGTGCTCCCCTCGGTTCTACTGTGTACATGGTGCATGGGGGGTAGGCTAGCAATTGGGGTGTGAGAAACGACCTCAGAAAAGCCGAATCTCCTAAACATCGCTTCCATTTCAAGCCCTAGTCGATTTGAAAATTTTGCACTAACGGCCTGATCCACGGTAGCGGCTATCTCCTGTCTAATATCTAAGGGGGATAAAGACGGGAGGGATTGTGGTGGTACCTTGTTTCTGAAGGGGTCCGGGATGTCGATGTCGCGCTTTACGAAGCTTGTGCGAGTTTTCATGTAGCGCCCGAGCATGAGGGCATGGAATTCCTTCGTCTTGGCTTTGATCTCGGCCCGATCCTCTTTGGGGATGTCCGCGAGAGTGGGAAGGATGATGTTGCATTCGTCGATTTCCGTGTTCATGCCCCTTGAGTCCATCAGCGATAGGGGTACTGTTGCTGTAGTCGTAGTAGTCGTGGTCGATGTACCCGCAACTGATGTAGACGTGCTCGTCATGTCGATGTCGTCCCCAGCAGAGTCACCAAAAAGTGTGTTGACACGAAAACGTGCCCCTGCACTTGGGTCAGTTCGACGATCCAAAAGTGTGCGGATACTTAGGGACAAGCCTAAGCGTAATACAACACCGACATCGCGTTCCGACTACCCTTAGCCGTGGTAAGGAGGGTGGAGTTGCCAGGTAATCAGATCACACAAAATAATCCAATTAGCCGAAAGAAATATATTAAATAGAATAAATCAGCAAACCGAGCGAAGCCTGACTGATTCGAAGTATGGTGCGAAGGGAGTCGCCGAAGTGTACCTTCGGCATCTAATACGAAGTGTCCCGCCGAAGGATACCTTCGGCGTTCGGACTGATCTGGCCGAAGATGAACTCCGAATGGTTCTAGACGTGACAACCACCTCCGAACAGCGGGGTTCAGCGCGAACTCTCTGATACGGTACGATACAGAATAATGACTCAGGCGTGACGCGCGCGCGCTCCTTCGTCCGGAGCGGGGTACGAGCGTGGCGAAGCCTGTCGTGACGAAGCATTCTGGCGAAGCGTGTTGACGTGCGGTCGAAGCAGGGATCTCGCCGAAGGATGTTCTGGCAACCTCCGAAACCGATCTCTCAGCTCCAAATTCCTTCGGCGGAGTAGCTCCGAACATAGGTAACCTGCAACAGAGAAGATTCGAAGTACCAATTCGGCCTAAGGACCGAATTCTGCTAAGTGTTGCACTAGTGGCGAAGGTAGCAATCTGTTACCCAGATTAGCGTATACTTCACAGGCGAAGTAACAAGGCGATAGCAATCTATTACGTAGATTAACAGACACTTCACAAGCGAAGTAACAAGGATTACCACTGTTCCGAAGTGGCCATCAGAGGGCTTCCAGGAAAACCCACGAAGAGTACAGAAAAGTAAAGATAAAGTAAATGTGATTCAAAGCTAGGGCTTTGTGGTTGATTTTGTTGGGGGTCTCTTGAATCGGCCTCACCCCTATATTTATAGGTGCTGGTGTCACCTAATTTGAGTAGGATTCGGCCAAGTGGTTAAGATTAGGATAAGGGATCTCACCTAATCTGAGTAGGATTCAGCTAGGTGGTTAAGATTTGGATAAGAGATCAAAAACAACCAAATTATACTAATCTGTATAGGACTCTGTCGGCCGGAGTGGGCCTCCGTAGGCCTCGCCGAAGCTAGTCTGCCGGGCTGAAGCCCATAGGCCGCCCAACGGGCCCACTAGGGCGAAGCCTGCCTGCGAAGCAGGCCTCTGAAGGTGCTGCCGAAGCCCAACGCAGGACGGGCCTTCGACACTTCAGGGCTTCGGCTTGTGCCGGAGATGACATATTTTCGGCCCAAATTACCAAAATTGATATTTCGACAATTTCGACCATTAATGCCAAATTCGAGTGTCAACACAAGTAAATATCTTAACTTTCAGAGGTAAACCTCATTTCCAAATTCTCATACTATCAGAATAAACTACACCCCTATTTGTCATCAAACAATATATTGATCTAGACGAAAACCCCTTTTTGTCCTATAGCTACACCACCTCATTATGACCATTGACAAGAATGCAATTCTAAATGATGTTAGCTAATCCAAGCCAGACTATCACATCATCTTCCCTCAGCAACCTTTTTAACAATGCACCCTCTTGAGATCTTTCAACAGTCTCAGTCACTGTAAGATTTGTAGTTTGGCATATATCAAATAATTTGTGATATCTTATTTTTTGCGGGGTATCATCACACCAAACATCATACTAAAAGGAGACTCTGTCACCTTTTTAATTGGAAGCCACAACCCAGCCTAGCCTACTTTTTAATTTTATGCAAACCCTTCCAAAAGTAAGAAACCTCCATGAAACTCAGATTGAAAAACCCACTTTATAATTTGTATTTGTTCATGAGAACACGAGAATAACTATCTTTTCTCTAAATTATAAACACATTTGCATAAAAGGGCTTGATTGATGGCCCTGATGTCTACTAAGCCCATCCCACCCCTATTTTTGAGCACACTATTGACACGAAAACATGCCACCGCACTTGGGTCAGTTCGACGATCTAAAAGTGTGCGGATACTTAGGGATAGGCCTAAGCGTGACGCAGCACCGACGTCGCGTTCCGACTACCCTTAGTCGTGATAAGGCGGGGTGGAGTCGCCAGGCAATCAGATCACACAAAATAATCCAATTATCCGAAAGAAATATATTAGACATAATAAAACCAGCAAACCAGTCGAAGCCTGTCTGTTCTGAAGTGTGGTGCGAAGGAGTCGCCAAAGTATACCTTCGGCGTTCGGTGCGAAGTATCTCTCCAAAGGGTGCCTTCGGCGTTCGGACTGGTCCGACCGAAGATGAACTCCGAACAGATCCAGACGTAACAATTGCCTCTGAACAATGGGGTTCAGCGCGAAGTCTCTGATACAATGAGGTATAGAATAATGACGCGAAGACCGCGCGCGGGGAGCGACTTCGTCCAGAGCGGAGTACAAGCGTGGCGAAGCCTGTCGTGATGAAGTGCGCTGGCGAAGCCTGTAGTCTCGCCGAAGGGTGTCCTGACGACCTCCAAAACCGATCTCTCAGCTCCGGACACCTCCGACGAAGTAGCTTCGAACGTGGAAACCTGCAACAGAGAAGGTGTGAAGTATTAATTCGGCCCGAGGACCGAATTCTGCTAAGCGTTGCACTAGTGGCGAAGGTAGCAATCTGTTACGCAGATTAGCGGATACTTCACAGGCAAAGTAACAAGGCGATAGCAATCTATTACGCAGATTAACGGATACTTCACAAGCGAAGTAACAAGGATTACCACTATTCCGAAGTGGCCGATGGAGGGCTTCTAGGCAAACCCACGAAGAGGTACAAGAAAATAAAGGTAAAGTAAATGCGATCAAAGCTAGGGCTTTGTGTTTTATTTGTGTTGGGGGGCCTCTACGCTGGCCTCGCCTATCTATTTATAGGGGCTTAATATCTGATCTAATCTGCTATTAATTCGGCTTGGATAGAGATAGAAACTTAGCCGGAATTGTACACAACTCTATCTCTGTCGAAGTGGGCTTCGGCCAGGCCCGTCGAGGCCTGCTCCTCGGGCTGAAGCTTCGGCAGCGTGGGCCTCCGAAGGCTTCCTGGCCGAAGGCCGTGGGCTGGCCAGAGGCTTTCGGAGCCCATAGCCTAGGGGACCTTCGGCCCTGTAGGGCTTCGGCCTGACTCCGGACATGTGTATTTTTGGCCCAATTTACCAAAATTGATACCTCGACAATCTCGACCATTGATGCCATTTTTTGCTATCAACACATGCCCCCTGGCTTTTAGTGAACTAAGTGAGATAAAAGCATAACGAGCTGAAGACGATACCACCCATATCGGCTTTTCGACACCTTTCACGCTGTTTGCTACACGCTTGGGAAATACCTTTTCAAGTACCTACCATTCAAAGCTCTTCGAAACCGCTCTCCTTGCAGAGATTCCAACACGTATGCATTGCCAGGAGCGATTTCGGCTATTTTGAAAGGACCTTCCCAACTAGGTGACCACTTACCAAATTTGGGACTCTTCATGCCTAGGGGTAAAATCGTCTTCCAAACCAAGTCTCCTGCTTGAAACGATTTTGGTTTAACCTTCTTATTGTAGGCTTTAGCTACTCTCCTCTTATCTACTTCTATGGCTTCTAAAGCCTTTAGTCTTTTATCAATCACTTCTTCTAACTTATCCTTCAGAAGAGTTTCATACTCATTGACCGATAAGCCATCTTGCTTTAACACTCTTAAGGAGCCAAGATCTACCTCTACCGGCAGAACGACCTCTTGTCCATATACCAACTCATATGGACTGACCTTAGTGGCACCGTGCCTTGCAATTCTACAAGCCCATAGTGTCTCGGAAAGCACTTCATGCCACCTCTTAGGAAACTCTTCAATTTTCTTCTTAATGAGCTTAATGACGGTTTTATTACTAGACTCAGCCTGACCATTGGGCAGAGCATAGTAAGGTGAAGAGTTTATCAACTTAATACCATAGTATTCGGCGAAGTCCCTCACTTCTCCAGAAACAAATGAACTACCTTGATCCGTAGTAAGAGTTTGAGGGATGACAAACCTCTGGATGATGTGCTTCAAAATAAAATCATGTACCTCATTGTGAGTCATGTTCTTGAGAGGTACAACCTCGGTCCACTTAGTGAAGTAATCTGTCGCCATCAACACAAACCGATGCCCTTTTGAGGAAGGAGGGTAAATCTCGCCGATGAAGTCTAAGCCCAACCCTCGAAATGGCCATGGCTTGACAATAGGGTTGAGTAATGAGTCAGGAGCTAGCTGGATATTGCCAAACTTCTAACATGCTTCACATCCTCTATAGTACTTAAAGCAATCCTCAGTCATAGTCGGCCAATAAAAACCTGCTCTTTTGAGCATCCAACTCATTTTCTGGGCCGACTGGTGAGTGCCACAAAGTCCTTCATGGACTTCTCCTGTAGCCACCTGGGATTGTTCGTGGTATAGACACTTCAATAGTACTCCATCGATGGTTCGACAATACAATGTGTCGTATATCAACACGAATTTAAACGCTTGTCGCCGAACCCTCCGATCAACCCTTTGGCTAGGGTTTCTCAAGTACGGGATGATTGGGATTCTCCAATCGCCCTCATAGGCTTCAGAGGGTGATGCCCCCCGAGCCATTCCTTCTCCTGCCGAAGCCTGGCCGGCCTGGCCGTTCGGAGTGTGCTGGGCCGAAGTCCTCCGGAGGCTTCGGACTCTGGGGAGCCTTCTCCGTGTGGGAGGCTTCGGCTTACATCCTCCGGCGCGCTAGGTCCTTCGGTCGGCAGAGTACTCCAGCCCAGAGACCCCGATGCGTGGTGACCTTCGGCGATCGGAGGGGTCTGACCCGAAGGGTGCGTCCGCCCGCTGTTACTGGCTCCGACAGTGAGACCAAGCATCGGCTTCTCCAATACGGAAAGTTTTCCTCTCCTGACTTGGTAACCAGATGCTTGCTGAGCCAAATCATTTGCGACTGAATTGGCTTCCCTTGACACGTGAGAGATTTTGAAATCATCAAAACCAGCAACTATGTCTAAACATTTATCTAAGTAACTGTTCAGCAAGCCGTTAAGGCACTGAGCACTTTTAGCCACTTGTTGCACTACTAATAAAGAATCACCATATGCGTGGACATGTCTAACACCTACAGATTCTAGTAATTCAAGACCTAGCAATAAAGCTTCATATTCGGCTTGGTTATTAGTGGAAGAAAATTCTAGACGGGCCGAAGTTTCAAAGTGTATTCCAATAGGTGATATGAGAACCACTCCGATACCTTGGCCACTCCTGCAAGCCAAACCATAAAAATAAAGTTTCCATGACACTACCTCAACTAGAGCAATATTGTCACCCCAGCTGACATCTATGTGATGATCAACTATAAAGTTGGCTACGATTTGGCCCTTCATCGCTCTTAGGGGTTCGTAGGCCAAATCGTACTCAATTAATGCGTAAGCCCATTTTCCGATTCTTCCACTTAGAATCGGCTTCTGTAACATGTGCTTTATAACATCAGTTTGACAAACGACAACACATGTGGTAGGAAGAAGATAATGGCGCAACTTGGTGCACGCGTAGTAAAGTGATAAACACAATCGTTCCATAAACGCGTACTTGGTTTCAGCGTCCAGCAGGCGGCGGTTCAAGAATGTGATGATGTACTCTTTTCCTTCCATCTCCTACTTAGCACGACCCCAATCACGCTATCTTTAGTAGCGATGTATAGCCGAAACGGAATCCCGGCTTTGGGTGCTCTCACCACAGGCGGCGATGACAAGCACTCCTTGATCTTCTCAAAGGCACTCTGCTGGCTTGCCCCCCAAGTGAACTCGGCTTCATTCTTTAGCCGGAGTATGGGGACAAAGGCATCAATCTTGCCAGACAAGTTGGATATAAAGCGACACAAATAGTTCATCTTGCCTAGCAACTTCTGTACGTCCTTTTTGCATGTCGGCGCTGCAATGTTTCTAATCTTCTCCAACCTCTTAGCATCAATTTCTATACCTCTCTCGTGAATCATGAAACCTAAGAACTTACCCGGCGACACACCAAAAGCACACTTGAGTGGGTTCATTTTCAAACCATATTGTCGCATTATGTCAAAATCAACCTTCAAATCGGCTAAATGGTTTCCCATAGCGTCCGATTTGACTACAACATCATCGATGTAAACCTGTAGCATAACCCCTAGCAAGTCATGAAAGATTAAGTTCATGGCGCGTTGATACGTGGCACCGACATTCTTCAAACCAAAAATCATGACAACCCACTCGAATAAACCCACAAAACCAGGGCATCGAAAGGCAGTCTTGTAGACGTCCTCTTCGGCCATAAATATTTGATTGTAACCAGCATTGCCATCAAGAAAACTTAGTACCTTGTGTCCTGAAGCATCGTTGATTAGCATGTCGGCTATCGGCATTGGATACTCATCCTTCGGAGTGGCTCTGTTCAGATCCCTCAAATCAATACATACCCGTATCTTGCTGCTCCCTTTCTTCTCTACAGGCACAATGTTAGCAACCCATTCCGTGTACCTGCACGGCCTAATAAATTCAGCCTTGAGTAGTCGCTCTACCTCTTCTTTAACTCGATCATAGACGACTGATTTAAAGTGACGAGGAGACTGCTTATAAGGCCTAAATCCGGACTTGATAGGCAGCCAATGCTCCATGAGCTCGCGGCTTCGTCCTGGCATCTCGCTATACTCCCATGCAAAACAATCGACATATGACCGAAGTAACTTTATTACTTCAGCCTTCTCACTAGGCTATAAATGCTGGTTTATAAAAGTCGGCCTCGGGATGCTACCATTACCTATGTCAACTTCCTCCAAGGGATCGGTCGACGCAAAACCTTGTCCTAATTTCTCTACTTCACTAAAGTCCCCGATGGCTTCGGCAATACCGTCTTTACTAGACCGATATTGCTCCACACGAGACTTTAGCCAGTCTAGGTTACTCTTGCTAGACATGACTACTAATACAAAAACAGTCGTGCTACTCCAGCCGGCTTTACAGACACTGGTATGAAACGTCCTCCGGATACACTAACAAAATCGTAATCCGAAAGATCTCTACCTAACAAACACTCTACTTTGTTATGGACGGCGTCAACTAATACATCGGCCAATGCTACCTGGGCCGAAGTATCCGCAGGAATGACCTCTACCTCATCACCGTCCCACTGTATCAGGCACTGATGCAGGGTAGAAGGAATGCAGCAATTCACGTGGATCCAATCGCGCCCGAGTAGTGCGCTGTAGTTACCTTGTACGTCGACGACAAAGAATGCTGTTGGCAACGTCTTGTTTCCCACCGTCAACTCCATGGAGAGTACGCCCTTGGCCTCGGAGCTCTCACCGTTGAAGCCGTTGAGTATCAAGTTGGTTTTCTTCAGATCATCTTCGTCCCTGCCAAGTTTTTTCAACAACGAGTAGGGCATTAAGTTAACAGTGGCGCCGCCGTCGACGAGCATCCGGGAAATCGGCTTCCCATCGATGTGCCCTCTAACGTAGAGAGGCTTCAAATGGCGAGCTGAATCATCGGGCTTCTCGAAGATGGCGTTGCGTGGGCCGAGGTTCAATTGAGAAACCTCGGCCTCGTCCTGCGGCAGGGTGAACTCGGCGGGTAGCGTGATGATGTTGATGTCCATCGCCTGGGGTGCAGGCCCCTCGGAGATGGGCGAGTAATCGTCGTCGAGCATGTCATCGTCATCGTCGCTTGGACTAGGAGCCGGGTTGGTTATCTCAACCGGTTTCACCTTCCATACCTGTTTTGTAGCTGGCCGAGGGCGGATTTCTTCGAAAATAGCATCGTGCTCGTCCTCGGCTTTCCTCTCGCGCATATCCTGTGCCCATAGCTGTTGTAGGCGTCTCTTCTGTGATTTGGACATGCCTGGAGGCGCCCAAGATGGCTGTGGCTTGGTGTCGGGTGCTACTGTTCGGCTTCTGTCAACTCTGGCCGAAGTGGTATTGCGCCCTTGGGCCTCGTACACCCTGCGTTCGGAGGGGCCTTCGTTGCGAACCTCGGCGGATGGACCGGCCTCGTTCGGCTGACCGAACCCAGCTTCGGCGCGGGCTCCGACCGAAGTGCGGGACTCACCTCCGCCAGACTTCGGCGACAAAGCCTTCGGGATTGAGACTTCCTGAGACCCCACTCTAATGGTGATGGCTTCGGACTCCCTGATTTTGGCTTCCTCGTGGTCTTACCCTTCGGCTTCACTCTACGTGGCCCGATTCGGAGGCACCACGGATAGCCTGTGGACGATGCCTCCCTCCGCTGCGTCTGTTTGTCCCTGCCATCCACAATACTCCGAAGGAAACCAAGTCATAGTGTTGAGTTGCGGAGGGTACTCCGACCCAGATATGTACGGAGCCCACGGAGTTCCTGCCCAGTTGTACGACGGGGGCATTGGCGGCTCTAGTGGCTTCGCCCACTGAGGGCCGAACCCACCACCCGGAGGGGGGTTTGGCAGAGTCGATGATGTTTTAGACCATACTAGCGAAGGGTCCTGCCACGCCGGAGGTACGTTCGGCCAGTACGACCCAAAGTCTCCCGTCGGAGAGTCCGTCGAAAATGGTGCGGGGTTCGGCCATTGGGGGCCGAAGTTACTGTACGGGGGGCTCGCCCATTGTGGTTCGGAGCCACCGGGCGGAGTATCAGGCCACCGGGGCCCAAAGTTACTATACGGGGGGCTCGACCATTGTGGTTCGGAGCCACCGTGCGGAGTATCAGGCCACCGTGGCCCGAAGCCTCCGTGCGAAGGGTTAGGCTACTTCGGTCCGAAGCTATCCTCCGAGAGTCTTGGACCCTTCAGCTGCCTTAGCTTCTTAGTGTGTGGACCTGCTTCCTTGGCCTTTCTTTGATGCTTGCTTAACAACAAACTGTATGTTACCTTTGGCCTCTTACGAGCTTTAGCCGAAGGGGTATCAATATTATTCTGTTTCCACACTCCTACCTCAGGGTTCTTCGGTATGAGCGTGCGAGTGCGCGACTCTCCAACAATTACATCTTTCCCCTTAGCCGATTTGGCCTATTCTGTCCGAATCAACACCTTCTTCTCGCCGAGGTCGACGACGTTGACGGGAAAAGGATCTTTATCTAGCTTCATCTTCGGATTATGGTCTATCTTCAATCTTCCTTCTTCCATGGCCGATTGGATCTACCGTCGAAAAACATTGCAATCGTTAGTATTATGTGAATGTGAATCATGCCACTTACAGTACGGATGCTTCTTTAGCTCATCGGTAGATGGAATGACTTGACCTTTAGGTAACCTGAGAAGCTGACTTTTTAAGATAAAATCAAATATTTTGTCACACTTATTTATATCAAATGAGTATTTGACCTCACTAGGTCGATTCTTTGTGGGGGATGGCTGCAACTCGGAGCAAGTGACATGTTTACTCTTAGCGTTCCAAATCCATTCGACCGCATACATGTCGGCCAAATCCTCCTCTTCTGACTCTTCCTCGTCAGAGCGTTCCATGATGTGAATTTCAGCCCTAGTCTTGTTAAACGTCTTAATAAACTTCTTATCTTTGGCTCGGCCTTCCTGGACCAGAGCCTGCTGTAGGACTTGGCTAACTTCTAAAAAGTTTTGGTTATCTAACCTCTCCTTAATCTTGGAACGTAACCCATTAAAAGGTAGTTCCTCCAAGTCCCTTTCCGAAATATTAAGGCTAAAACAACGGTTTCTAGTATCCCTAAAACGCTTGATGTATTCAGAGGTGTTCTCGTTAGATTTCTGCCTAACCGATGTCAAGTGTGAGAGCCTAAGTTCTGTCTCACCCGTGTAAAAGGAATCATGGAATTTCCACTCTAAATCATCCCACGTTTGAATGGAGTTCGGCGGAAGCACCGAAAACCAAGTGAAGGCGGTGCCGGATAGCGAGAGAGAGAATAGTCTAACCTTTAGGGCATCCATCCCGCTAACTTCTCCACACTGTGCCAAAAATTGACTAACGTGCTCTAGTGTGGTTTTGCTACCCTCGCCGTCGAACTTAGTGAACTCAGGGATTCTATAGCCACAGAAGTAGGGTATTGTATCCAGATGGTCGGGGTATGGCTTACGGTAAACCCTAACATGTCCCTTGGGTACGAAGCCGGCACATTCCCTAAACAGTGCGCAGACCTGCTCCTCTATGTCATCTTGGCATGTTGCCTGCGTGCGCCTCTCATGTGGGGGCGCGACATGTGGTGGGATATCAACATGTTGACCATGGGCGTCTTCCCTGCGCATTATTTGCATGACGTGCTCGTGTCCGGGTGCTTGTGCATGCGGTGCGGGCAGCGCGGGTGCCGGCGCAGGTGGTGGTGCATGGTACGCAGTGCTAGTTTGACCATAAGTGTAATGGTTAGTCTTGACTGTGAGTGTTGAGGCCGGAGACATGGTCGTGCCAGTGCTATCGTTAGTTCTGCCGTACACGTGGTTTGCCGGAGGTGCACTAGCAATAGGAACCGGGGGTATGGCCTCAGCAAAGCCGAACCTCCTAAGAGTTACCTCTACTTGGGAGCTGACTGCCGAATCTAAACGGTTGGCTAGTGAAGCGCTAACGGCTTGATCTACTGATGCGACTATTTTTTGTTCAATCTCTAAAGAAGATAAACGAGGCGATACATGTGTTACCTGGACCTGAGCGATGTCAGGGGTGACGATGTCGCGTTTGATGAAGCCTACGCGTGTCTTAACGTAGCCCCCAGCATCATGTCCTAGAGTGCTTTCAGCTTTGCCTCGATCTCTGCTCAGTCTTCCGCGGGAATATCTTCAAGAGTGGGTGTTAAGATGTTACGGTTGTCGATATCCGCGCCTACTATTGTGTCCATCGGCGGTGTAGTCGTAGTAGTCGATGTAGATGTAACGGTGGCCGATGTAGATGTACTCGTCATGTTGGCGTAGCTTTCCCAAGCGGAGTCGCCAAAAAGTGTGTTGACACGAAAATGTGCCCCCGCACTTGGGTCAGTTCGATGATCCAAAAGTGTGCGGATACTTAGGGACAAGCCTAAGCGTGACGCAGCACCGACGTCGTGTTCCGACTACCCTTAGTCGTGATAAGGGGGGTGGAGTCGCCAGGCAATCAGATCACAAAAAATAATCCAATTAACTGAAAGAAATATATTAGACAGAATAAAACCAGCAAACCGGTCGAAGCCTGTCTGTTCCGAAGTGTGGTGCGAAGGAGTCGCCGAAGTATACCTTCGGCGTCTGGTGCGGAGTATCTCGCCGAAGGGTGCCTTCGGCGTTCGGACTAGTCCGACCGAAGATGAACTCCGAACAGATCCGGACGTAACAATTGCCTCCGAACAATGGGGTTCGGCGCGAAGTCTCTGATACAGCGAGGTATAGAATAATGACGCGAAGACCGCGCGCAGGAGCGACTTCACCCAGAGTGGAGTACGAGCGTGGCGAAGCCTGTCGTGACGAAGTGCACTGGCGAAGCCTGTAGTCTCGCCGAAGGGTGTCCTGATGACCTCCGAAACCGATCTCTCGGCTCCGGACACCTTTGAGGAAGTAGCTTCGAACGTGGAAACCTGCAACAGAGAAGGTGCGAAGTACTAATTCGGCTTGAGGACCGAATTCTGCTAAGTGTTGCACTAGTGGCGAAGGTAGCAATCTGTTACACAGATTAGCGGATACTTCACCGGTGAAGTAACAAGGTGATAGCAATCTATTACGGAGATTAACGGATCCTTCACAAGCGAAGTAACAAGGATTACCACTGTTCTGAAGTGGCCGGCAGAGGGCTTCCAGGCAAACCCACGAAGAGGTACAGGAAAATAAAGGTAAAGTAAATGCGATCAAAGCTAGGGCTTTGTGTTTTATTTGTGTTGAGGGCCTCTACGCTGGCCTCGCTTCTCTATTTATAGGGGCTTAATCTCTGATCTAATATGTTATTAATTCGACTTGGATAGAGAAAGAAACTAGGCCAGAATTGTACACAACTCTATCTCTGTCGAAGTGGGCTTCGGTCAGGCCCGTCGAGGCCTGCTCCTTGGGCCGAAGCTTCGGCAGCGTGGGCCTCCGAAGGCTTCCTGGCTGAAGGCCGTGGGCTGGCCAGAGGCTTTCGGAGCCCATAGCCCAGGGGACCTTCGGCCGTGTAGGGCTTCGGCCTGACTCCAGACATGTGTATTTTTGGCCCAATTTACCAAAATTGATACCTCGACAATCTCGGCCATATATGCCATTTTTTGCTATCAACACACACATTGCTTGCCAATTCATCATGTGATATTTATTTTATCCTCTAGGCCTTCCCAAGAGAAGTTACTTCTCACTCTGTCTATTCTCTTATCGATTTTTTCGGGAAGCAAAAAACCCCATAGAATATATTGGCACACTGCTGAGACAAGCATTAATCAAAACCCTCCTACCCCATAGGATAGTTGTCGAGTTTTCCAAGCTGACATCTTCTTTTCCACTTTAGTAACAACCCCTTCAAAATCTAAAACTTTGGGTTTTGTCACAATAATCGGAAGCCCCAAATAACTCACTGACCATTCCCCCTTTTTGTAGTTGAAGATATTTGCACTCATCTCTATTTATTCATTAGATATGCTAATACCAAAGACTTCAGTCTTTTAAAAAGTTAATTCTCATCCTAGATAGTTCTTCGTAACAATACAAAAGGAACTTCATCACTATGATGCCCCTCCTCATACAGACCATGCTATTACGAGAAGAGTGATTACTTAACAACTGAAATCATTTCCGTAACGAAATTCATTCAAATTGCCTGTAGTCAAGGCGACTCATAGCAGCGAAATTATTACAAAACGCCGTATGAGGCATACCTTGCGGCCAAATATTCATCACATCAGAGTTCACTAGTGGAAAACCAGAATCATTCATTCAAACATAATTCAACTAGTTGGGAACTAGTCCTGGAAACCTAATCTTCACGATATTCCTCTTCCTCAACGCCTTCTTCTTCCGTGATGTAGTCCTCGTCTCCATTTCCTTCGTAATCTGGATGTTGATTGGGTGAGTACAAAAAGTACTCAACAAGTTCCAGAATAAAAATATAGATGCAACCAGATTCAATGAGGCTTAGGGTTTATTTTAACACACATGCAAAAAATCCTAAGTGTACTTTTAGGATTGAGGTTGAGAAAATCATAAGAGAAAAACAAGGAATTTATCTGTTCAAATCCTTTCTAGGTGATCCTGGTATTTTTCAGAAAACACTTTCCTCCATCCCATTCCAACCATATCTAACCACCTTTCACCAATTATCAACCTCGCCTTCCACACACATTCCATCACCTTGTTTTGCTCGCAGAGCGAGACTACCCCTTCCGATATTTCCTCTCGGCTCAACAATTGACCATTCATTACTACACATCAAACCCATCCCACACCCTTACTCTATGAAGTATTTCGACTTCTCGAACACACACAGGTTCATTGCCAACCACTAAAGCTATCCGTACACCACGAAGGCGTACTCTGGTAACGCTTCCCATCCCTTAAACATATTTGTTTCCAAAAACAACCCAAACACTACTCAAAGGAAACTTATCAATGCATGCGCCCATGACCATGGGCACGACTGTTCAAACAGTTTTACTTTAGCTGAAGATGTACGTTTTACTCTCATGACACCTGTTATCGATACCACCCATCGATAGAAGGATAACTGTGCCAAGGTTCATCTGAAGCAGATTAAGGATTAAGCCCTATTGTCAAAACGGGTCTACGACCAAGGATCATGGGTCCACGACCCCCCTTTTTCCTTCAGGAATTTGAGGCGCTCTCTGCCATCTCCTTATTCACAAAACACAACTTTTGGGCACACTCACTTCCCCCGAGCACACCGTTGTGATTCCACGTCCTCCGTAGGAGCAGTCCATCCCAAGTCTATTAATTCAAAACCAAGGGCAAAGCCATAATACCTATGAGGTTAAACGATAGTGGTGCAAGATGTCGCTCTCCAAGATTGTCCTTAACATTATATGGAACTCGCGCCACGAAGGCCATGTTTCCGCATAACAACCTTTCATTTACAAACCCTTTCATTCCCATTTTTGTTTCCAACACTTTTGGTACCTTGTACCGCTTTTCAAAATACTTTATCAAATCCCAATTTTTCTCCCACACGCAATTATTCCATCACTTCACAAACATGGAGCATGATCATTTACAAGTATGAAATAACATTTTAAAGATGAATTTCAATTTCATACAACCTACCATATTACTATATTAAGTTGCATTCAATCATTCAAGGTCATCAAGGCATACAAGCCCAATATCAAAGGAAGGCTAGGTGCGACAACTTTTAGGTTTTACTCGACTTAATCGCAAGGGCGATGTCGTTAATTAAAACTGTATGAGTGCGTGTGTTCTAATCATGCATATAGCAAATTTAATTTTAAATTATTTGTGATCAACATGTTCAAAGGAGAGGAACTTTCCTTGCTCAGGGAAGTACTCAGGGTCGTCAAAGTTGTTTTCCTCTGGTACTTTGGGTTCAACCCCTAAAGCGTAATAAAGTCAATAATTAATAATGGACTTTATTTATTTATTAAAATTTTTGAAAAATATTATTTCTGTAAATTTCAGATTTTTATAAATTTATATAAATTTGAATTAGAATTTTCTGAGTTGAAATGAATTGTCTACAATTTTTCAAAGTTGAAAATATTTTCTGAAATTGATAAAAGTTACTGTTCATATAGGGCCAGTCAGAAAATTATTTTGGAAAATAGAAATATGCACTGTTGATACGGTCCGGTCAGGAAAATATTCTAGAAAATACAAAATTCACTGTTGACACTGGCCCGACCGAAATTGCCCAGGGAACGCAGCGCGCGCGCGACCAGGCCGGCGCATGGCCCAGCGGCGCGGCTCGGCAGCGGGGCCCACCTGGCAGTGTCTGCGGGCTGCTGGCGTGCGCGGGCCCACTTGGCGGCAGCACAAGGACAGAAAAAGGCATCAGCTGGAATCAAGACGACCTTCAACGGCCGAAATTGTTCCGGAGCATAACTTCTCCGTTTTAACTCCGATTGACCCCAAAGTTTAAACGTAGGTTCTACATACTATGATTAACATAATCTATGGTTGGATTTCCAATTAAAGCTACGGTTTGTCCATAATTAAAAAATGGGTAAATGGACAGAGGGGTGGCATTGAAGGCGATGGGGGTACTCCGACGACCAACGGAGGACATTTTCATGATATTAGCACTAGCAAGAAGCTATACATAGCCTCTGATCTACCTATATTGTCTTGTACAAAGCTACCCATGATGAAGCCTAAAGTCTTCCATGGCTCAACGTCGTCGGTGAGCTCCGGTGGCGTTCTGCCATGGCTAACCCCTGAACATGCTTTCTAGAGCACAAGGAAGCTACTGATACAAGGGGGCATGGCGGCATCAACACGGGGAGTGGTTGGACGCGACGGAACAACAAAAGGTCAATGGTTTAGCATGGGTACGGGGATGGTGAAGAATCCGACGGTCCGAACGGGGTGCCGGCATGGCTGCACAGGCGAGGATGGTACTAGGGGCGTGCTGGCGCGTACGGGCGTACGAACGTGGGCGGGCGTGAGGGTGGGGTCAACGCGCGGCGCGAGCACACCCTCTGGGCGGGGCGTGGGGTCGGGTGCCTAGCCGCGAGTGCTGGCTCGGGCACGACAATCACTGTTATATTCTGCTCAGTGTACTCCATAAGAAGTATAGTGTCATTAGCATACTACAAATGAGTGAGACCCCTTCAACTAAGTGAGGCACCAAATGAGACAAATGACTAGCTTCACTGGCTCTGATCATCATTTCTGAAAGGACATCTCCTACTAGATTAAACAAAAGAGGTGACGGAGGATCCCCTTGCCTAACCGCTTTGTAAGTTCTAAAAAACCCCCAATTTCACTGTTAATATTAATAGACACCCTTCCCTCTTCATTAATTTTCTTTATCCACTTCACCCAAGTTGTATCAAAACCTTTCCTATGAAGCACTTAAGTCAGACACTCCCATCTCACTTTATCAAATGTTTTTTTTTCAAAATCCATTTTAATGATTAACCCCTTCTAATTCTTACTACTCAATTCATGAATAACCTCATGAATGGTAACTACCCATTCCAAGATATTCCTCCGAGGAATAAAAGTAGTTTTGCCTATGATCCATGATGGAATCAGAAATTTTTGCCAATCTATTGTTCAAAACTTTTGTAATCAGGTTATAACTAACATTAAATAAATAAATGGGTCTAAAATGTTTTATATTTGTTGCATCCTGAATTTTAGGAAGAAACATAATGACCCCATAACTAATTCTCACCAAATTTAGATCCCGCTCTCTAAGGTTATCTAGCATTTCTTTTAAAAAGGCCTAAGTTGTGGCTAATTTTTTATAAAAGGTTACATAAAGACCATCAAGCCCAGGTGTAGTGTTATATTTGAAAGATTTTGTTGGACCAAAAAGGCGACTAGAGGGGGGTGAATGAGAGCTTTAAAAATATTCTTCTAAAAAAACTGCCCCCGAATACACCCTTCGCTAGTACAAGTTCAGAGGTATTGCCAATACCCCGAACCTAGCTTCACACTGGACTATACAGCGGAGCTTAGAAGGACTTCGCTCAAAACTCTCCAACCAGAAAGGCTTCGAAAAGATATTCGCAAGACATACTTCGTACATAAGTTCAAATTCCCGAAGAGTACTTCGCACATAGCTAAGCATCAATGACTTGCACTAGGCTTCGCACATAACAGTTACATCAGGTAATACTCCACAGAGGGACTTTGAAGTGGACTTCACAAGATGACTTTGTAGTGAATAAAATCGCTAGTGTATTTTGAAGGATTGCCTCCATTACAAAACAGAGCGAAGATACTGTAAAAGATGATAAAGTAAACGGTGTATCAACATGTTCATGGATTTTCAGGATTTCACATAATGTGATAGAATTAATCCAAGACGAACAAGTTTCTCATGCATCATAGAGTTGTTTCTTCTTGTGCAAGAAAAAACACAAAGAAACTCAACAGTACTCGATAAACTCACGTATGGAATAAAAATAACAGATACAAGTTCATGCAAGAAATAAACCAATGATCAAAGATCAAACAAAAATTCCATTGCAAGAACAGGGAACACAAAAAGCTTCTGAGTACAAAGAGTGGCGGCTAGCTCTAGGATGACTGATAAAGCAGAAGGTTCTAAACCTAGGCATAGGTGTGCTGAAAGTGTTACCCTAGACCTCAGCCTACCCTTCCTTTTATATCCTTCTCAGACATGCGAAGTGACTACCCTATCCCCAGGGTTTACAGATTTTCAGACTCACATAGTCCAGGGGGTATTGCAGGTAGTCCTACTTTACACTTTATTCGAAGCTCCATGGTGCATTAACTTTTCTGGCTTCTTTTTGACGGAGCCTCGTAGCACTTGACGAAGTGCCTGATTGACTTCGGATGAAGGCTCCGAAACACTAAGGCTTCACTGTACCGAAGTATTTCCTTTGAGAGTGATGGTTTTGAGTCGAAACCATCAAAGCCCTTGTCGCCTTTGCATCATGTCCCCGGAGAAGACCACCACAACTTCGTAGCTCCTCCAGCTCGACCACCATTTGTCCATGTACCGAAGCCAACATGGCCGAAGCGACGACAAACCTTCCATACTTCGAAGTGTCCCTTCGAAGTATGCCTCTATCCGAAGCACACTTTTCGAAGTGTCTCCCCTTAGAGGTCTTCATCAGGCACCCTTCGAAGTATCCCTTCGAAATGTCTCCCTCTGGAGCGCACTTTCAGAGTGCTTGCCTATCTATGTCCTGTGTATTTGTGTCCGAGACCCTCCATCCATAGAGCCTCCGAACACCCTTTCGGACCATACTTGAATTCACCCAACTTCCTTGATCCTTCGGCACCAATGCAAGTCTTCCACCTGCTGGCCCTGATCCCTTGTTGTTGACCGCTAAGTTACATCCACTTCTTGCACATAACAAGACAAGCAAACACATGTGTTGCAGCACCCTCCGGTACACACCGAACCTTCGGTGTATAACCCTTTTAGGATAAAACTTCCGCCGTGCTATTTATAAAGGAAGCAGGGAGTTTAATTACTTAGGAGAAGACGCCTCCTGTGCGGGTGTCGGACGTGGAGGTGCCGATGAATGCGCGTGCTGGACGTGTGTCTACGAGGGGGAGTAGGAAGCACTGGTTTCCTGCGCATACATGCTTCTTTTTTTTATAAGTAAAATTGTATGCACGAAAAGGCATCTCCACTTCTTATGCCATCTCCAATGCTTAGTGCTAATATAGATGCTTAGAATGAGAAAAAAGTTAAGCATCTATCTTAAGAGCCTTATGCTTCAATGCAAAAATATATAGTAGTGCTATATATATTAGTTAATTTATTGCTACAACTACTTGATTAGTCATGCATTTCTTTAAATACTTTGACAAGCACCCACTAAGAGCCGGTGCTAAAGTAAGCAACACCTCCTAGCACTAAGCATCTATGATGACAAAAAAACCCGGTTTTCTAAGCGCCATTGCAAGCCTCCCATTGAAGGTGCTCTTATACGTGCTACAAGACATACACATGGTACCATGTCTGACTTGGTCATAGGACTCATGCATCCTCTCTTAATTTATTATTATATAAATGCATGACTGACGTGCGGGTCCATAAAACATATATTAAAACATATATGATTAATTTCATTGGTAAATATAAAAAATATTTATTGTTGTATATATCTTTCTCTTATTTTTATTTTAAATATGTGTTATAACCCACTGTATTATTGTCACGCTACAATATATTCTTTTTAAAATATTATATTGGTCTCTCTGTTGATGAATATTTAAAAATTAATATTTTGCGTCACCATACACATATCTATTTTTTATCATTGCACATATGCACTTTTTGGCATGTGTGTATGGTGTCATACCCATAAATATTATATCTTTTATTGTTGCATATTTTTAATGACACAACACACATTTGTAGTGCCATATAAATATCACACTTCTATTATCATTACATGTTTATATATGTGTTATTTATTTCATATATATGTGTGTATATATATAATTATTTATATCGCACACATGTGCAATTATAACCATAAATATGATATCTCACACCATGAGACATATATTATATGTTTTTATTATACTGACCTTGTTTGATTACACCAATATAATATTTTTTAATTTAGGTGCTGTGATCAAATTTTCATTTATATTTCGTAACACTAGGTAGAGAGGTTGTTATTTATTTATATATAATGTTTCTTGTATGTCGAGGGTGTTATTCTTGGATGTATTTTTTATATGTTTTTGTGATACATGCTGGGTACCGGATAATATTTCATACCAGCAAACAGTCGCACATATTTGGTGTATATTTATTATGAGATTTTTTATGTCTTGCCACTATACATATATATATATATATTGAAAGAGCCAAAAATAGTGTCAACAATATATCAATAGTAATAAGTACCACATTCATCCAAATACATTGATATAGTACATTTTTCCTTCTCACCACTTGATCATGATCTTCTTTTTGAATTTCGGCACATGGTACCTTTGTCCCTTGTACAGAGCTAAGTACCCTAAGTGAAATGTTGTAATAAAGGGTCAAATGGATCAAGTCAAAGAAACCACCAGATATTATTAGAATTGTGATAAAATTGAAGTTAATTCAATGATTTGAAATATGAAAATGTATTAATGTAACATAGATGGAAATTTTTCAACATAGAAAAGAGAACTTCTAACTTACTTGCATAAGTTGAATAGACTAACACCAAATATTATTGTTTCCATATCCTAAGTCCCTTTAACCAGGTAAATGGAACATTGAAGAAAAACACAACATCCTGTTAGTTTTAATTATAACATGTTACAACTCACACGTCTACAGCAGAAGAGGAAAGAGGCCAACAACAATCCAGGCTGAGTCCTAGTTGGATTCAGTTTCCCTCTAATGCCAGACAAAATTTAGTAAGAGTCTTGGTACATTCTTATATTAAAAGTAAGTAGATTTATTGACGCCAAAATTTGGTAAAGCCCAAGTCCACTAAAGATATCACATGGTCAACAGAGGTCAAAGAGGTCCGGTCAAAAAAAGTCAAGGAAGTCCGTCCATACTGTTACAAGATGATTGGACGCAGAAGAAGCCGATGGAGATAAGGCGCGAAGAAAGGTGAGGATTATCCAAAATTGGTTAAGATAGAGTGCTTGTACGGCAAGTCTCCGGACTATAAACATGTATCCCTAATTAGCTTAGAAAAACACATCTTTGTCAATCAACTACTCGACGCATCGCCACCCTTGGCTTCAAAGGTTTATCCGGCAGGGTTCGGCACTTAGAGCTGGGCTGCATCGTTTCGATCTCCGGTGAAGAGGTGAGTCCCGCCACCCCCGACATCCGTACCGATTAGATCAGTATCCTCATGGTTGCATCAGATTGATCTCTTGAGGTGAACATTGAAACAACACAGTCGCCAATTGTTCTCGGTGTATTAGCTAGGTCTAAGGCTGCAACAGTTCAGTTTGATCTCTTAGATTGATGTGATCTAGGTGTGATAGTTTGAGGCTTCATCAGTTAAGTCCGAAATATCATGCTATTGTATCTCTTTCACGTTGTATACCGTTCATCTAAATACATTATGCTCGATTCTTTGATATATTATTAAGATCATCATGACTAGCTATTGTCTTGGTTAGGTCCGATCTAGTTATTGTGATGATTTTCATGATAAGATATGTTATCTGGCATGTTTTATTTATTTCTGTCGGAGTACAAGTCGACGGGTTATCTTCGATTCCATGCTACATCTTATAAGTTATCGAAAAAGCACTCATCGGCCTATGTGGTTAGCTGTTCATCTTATCGGTCGGTGGCACACTCGCCCGATTGGTTCATCCTAGGTCATCGGCCTTATGGCCGATCGATATGATATTCCACGAGTATCTCATCCTCGTCGCGGTCATCGACTCGATAGCCGATAGGCCATGCTACTAATGCTATATTTTCTGTTCCCTTATCAGTTACAAGGTCAAACTGATTGGCATGCCTTGAACCCTTTTTCTAAGAATGTAGGACCTGCACTAGAGTGAAGCAGATCTCTCAGGCCATGCGTGTGTCAAAGTGTGACAAAAAACGCACCAACAAGGTTATATGTTATATCTTTACAACTCATTTAGGATATTACATATTATGAATCCTTTTAAATAGCAAATTATCTCAAGGGTAGTTCTAGTGAGATTCTGATGTAAGCTCTATATAAAGGGTATAAAAATTCATGAATAAAGCAAGTGGAAGTTAGTCTATTATCTCATATTGTTTCTCCGTTTCTCACCTTCTTTCTCTTTGGTGTCGGACGTCTTGATCACAACAAAGCTACTGTCCAAGCCACCCAAGCCAAGGCCACAAATTTCCCACTCATGCACGATTCGTTCTTAGCCTTTAATGCATAACAACTTAGTATCAGAGCATATGGCGCATGGGGATATAGACCCTATATCATCGACCGATGATGAGGGCATGAAGAAACTCCAGCAAGATGTGTGTTGACGCCAAGATTTGGTAAAGCCCAAGGCCCACCAGGGAAGGCACATGGTTAGCAAAAGGTCAAAGAAGACTGGTTAGAGAAAGTCAAGGGAGTCCGTCCGCAATAGCTGCATGATCGGAAGGGGAGCATATGGAGATAAGAGTAAAAGATGGTTACAGATTCATCCGGAATCGGCTGAATAAGTTACTTGGACAGCAAGCCTACAGACTATAAATATGTATCCTTTAAGTTAAATTAGGTAACTCTCATTCAATCAATCAATCGGTGCATCGCCACCCTTGAGCCCTAAGGTTATCCGGCGGGGGACTCGGGCGCTCAGAGCTGGGCTGCATCATTTTGATCTTCGGCGAAGAGGTGAGTCCCACCACCCCCGACATCCGTGTCAACTAGGTTAGTATCCTTACGGCTACATCGGTTTAGTTCGATCTCTTGAGGAGAATGGTGAAACAACACGATCACCGGTTGTTTTCAGTGTATTTGGCTAGGTCTAAGGCTGCATCAGTTAGGTTTGATCTCTTAGATTGATGTGACCTGGGTCTGATAGTCTGAGGCTTCATCGGTTAAGTCCGACATCTCTTGCTATTGTATCTTTTTCATCCCATATACTGTTCATCTAAATAAAGTTTGCCCGTTTCATTGATATATTATTCAGATCATTGTGACTAGCCACTGTCTTGGTTAGGTCCGATCTAGTTATTGTGATGATCTCCATGGTATAGATCTATTATCTGGCATACTTTATTTATTTCTATTAGAGTACAAGTTGATAAGTTATCTTTAATTCATCTTCGTATCATATTCACCATCAAAGGGTGCACATCAGCCTATATGAACGATCTATCTTTTCCATCGGCCGATCGCTTGCTCGATTAGGCCAACTTGGGCTATCAGCCTTATGGCCGATCGACATGCTGATTCATGATTTTATCATTTTTGCCACAGTTATCGGCTTGCCAGCCGATCGTCTATGCTACTAACGTTTATCCTCTCGGGTCTCTTATTAGTTGTAGGGTGAAATTGATTGGCACACCCTAAACCCTTTTCGTAAGAACGTAGGACCTTCACTAGAGTTAAGCAGATCTCCCAGGACACACGTGTGTCAGTGTGTGACCAAAAAGCACGCCAACACGCTTTTTGTCATGCTCGGTGGGACCATCTCCAACAACTTAGCCATGGCGGGCGATCTCGACGAGGGAAATGTCATCCCAATCACCATGGACGCTTTGTCCAAAGAACAGAGGACAGAGATGCAACAACATGTGGAGGAATTCCAGAAGTCAAACTGATCAAGGAGGCCATCGGGGGCATAGTGGTTCATGAGGCACCACAAGGTCTGGCGTACCTCCCCAATGACACATTGAGACTATTGTAGCACACTCAGCCGACGTCACTGCCGCAAGGGCTGATGAGGCTAGATCATCCAAACTCTTCGCTCGGCTATGAAGGCGACAAAGTGACCCAACCATCGCCCCCCTCACACAGTCTGCTCCAGGGCATGCCGGGCGGGGCCGATAAGAATGCGCAGGAACCATTCCCAACGTCTGACTCAAGGATTCTAGGGCAAGGAATTCCACAGGTGACGTACGACATCACAAGAGAACCCTCGGCAGACCTCATGGTGCCAATGGGGGCACTTGATATCATTCCTTCTAGATATCATCGGACGACGTACTACGAAGCAATGCCCTACAGTGATGGAGGGCAATATAGATGCGACGCTGCTTGGTGGGACCAGCATCAACAAGCGCCAATGCCTGCCCAATGTCCATCGTCAGGTCAGTAGAAATATGAATGGGTGAATCGAATCACCGAGCTCATCAAGGATCAATTCGGGTTGAAGCCCAAAGAGCAGACTGTTGGGGGAGATAATCCCGACGGAGCTTGGAAGCACGAGGGATGTGGAGCGTTGTTCGAAGGAAGGACTTCGCTAGATGGAGGCTGGCGAAGGTGTCAGCCCTAGGATGGTACGGAGGCCAAATGATCCCTTCCGAAGGAGATCAGAGGACCTGAAGCTCGGAGGCCCGTAGTCTTGGAGCTGTGAAGCCAACAGGGGGCCGAATCCATATCCCCGAAAGGTGCGAAGGGCCCAACACCGAGGCACAGGACCGGGACCAGTTTAGTCAAGATGGCCAGGCGACAGGATCGTGATCATCAGCGCGGCGTCTGGCACTGTTGCCATGCTTGGAACGGTTGATACGCTGTCAGTGCTACACTTCTTGTCTGTATTATAGGGCTACAATTCTTGTATGTACTATAGGCTTGTGTCAGGCAGTACTACCGTCAGAGGGATTTGGGAGTATCGGACCCCCTATAGGGCTCCCCTATAAATACTCCCCCTCCCTAGGTTGTAAAGGACAGGACACTGGATCTAAGAAACACTTTGATTTGAGCTTCTCATTCCATACACATTCTCAAACCTATTGGTCTAGTCCGCTGTTCCAATAGTTGGCGCCGTCCATGGGGATCCTAGTCCAAGAAACTAGCGTACTCTACATCCACCAAAGAAGAAACATGTCGAGCCAGAAGGGTGCGAGCACGGCCCCTCTCTAGAGATCAGCCCGCACCGCCGAGGCAGGGTCCATCCCGGCCGCTGGACCCGATCCTCCCGCAGCCCCCCCCCATCGTCGGCCCCCCGAGGTGCCAAGAGGGGGGCCAGGCCAGGCTCCAGAAGGGACGCCGAAGGTGCGGGATCCCACCGGCTTAGTAGGGCCGGCCTCGGGAAACCCCCCAGCGTACCAGGAGGGGCTCTTTGGGCTGCATCCCCTGGTGGCCCCCTGGCCGTAGCCCTCCGAACCGATTAATTCCTCTCGCAGGACCCGGAGACAGCCTCTGGAGGTAGCGGGAGCCAAGCCGACGTCCTAGCCGCTGAAAATGCAAGGCTGAAGGCCTAGTTGGCCCAATGGTGCCAGGAGGCTTCGCTTCGCCCCCCCGAGTCCTCCAGGACGCTGGGGGTCACCGCCGTCACATTAAGTGATGATGAAGATCAAGGGTAGGAGGAGAATGCGTCCTACGATGAGGAGTCTCCGTTGCACCCCGACCTGCAAAGGGTGTGGTTCGACTCTAAGTTCCGTGTCGCGAAGCTCCCCAAGTACTCCAGAGAGTCTGACCCTGGAGAGTTCTCTCGCTCATATGCCTTGCGATAGAAGCTTGTGGGGGAAGCTGCGATACCATGGCTAAGTGCTTCCCTTTGTCTCTCGAGGGAATCACTCTCCGATGGTTCTAGTTGTTGAGGCCAGGGACCATCAGGTCATGGGACCAGCTGAAGAAGAAGTTCGTCAACAATTTTCAGGGGACCTTCGTGGCCCCGATGTCCACCGGAAGTCTTTTTCAAGTAAAGCAGCAGCCCGGAGAGACGCTGCGACAGTATTTGCAACGCTTCGCGCACACCAAGGCACAAATCTCGATAAGCTCCACCGGAAGCCTATATCTTCAGTGGCCTAGCTCATGACATATTTTGAGGAGTACACTCGGTCCGAAGAAGGCCAGCTGTGTCGTCAAGCGATGATAGCCCCCGTCCGAGCTTCGAGCGTCAAGGCGTATGAAGCACCCTCCGGCCCCGCTCCAGATCTTCGCCATCGAGATTCTCGGCGGGGGCGGAAGCATCTTTGTGGAGAAGTCCTCAGCATTGCCCCGAGGGGCCCTACCAAGCATCAGCACATTGCGGGCGGAGGGCGTCCCACTGGAGCTAAAACGCCTACAAGGGCGCTTCTAGGGGGAGCGACCTTCTACTGCAGTGTTCATGGCAAGAACCGGAGCCACGACACCGACTCCTGCCGTACTATCCTTGCCCTTCAGAACGACTACCTCGAGCGAAGCTCCGGTCGCGGATCTTCCGATAAAACGCCTTCGATATCCCGCGCTGATTCCATCCAGGTGGTTGGGCGCCGCGACGAGCCGGGAGCTTCAGGGTTTACTCTGGAAGTTGGCAGGTTCCCAGCCCCCAAACTTGAAGATAGGGCAGACCGAGGGAAGTGGGTGGTCCTGCCCATTTCCGGAGGTAGAACTCTGGGGGCCATGTCGAAGCGGCAGCGAAGAGAGTATGTCCGGGAAGTTGGGCATATCGGGACTTCTAGCTCCACTATGCTTCTCGAGTGGTCCCATGTTCCCATCTCCTTCACTGTTGACGATGCTACCGACGTCAAGTTCCCGCATGTTGATCCCCTCGTCATCTCAGTGGATAATGCTGGTGTCGAGGTGCATCACATTCTAGTTGTTGGAGGAAGTTCCGCTGACATCATTTTCGTGCAGGCCTTCGATCAGCTGTGTCTCTCTCGGAAGCACCTGTTGTCGGCTTCCCGGCCGCTCTAGGGTTTCGCGGGACCACCCCTCGACGCCCTCGGCCAGATTGGACTGGAGGTGACCTTCGGAGAAGCTGCCTAGTCCCACAACGAAGAATTCATCTTCGACGTCGTCGACGCCCCGTACGCCTACAACGCCATCTTCAGGAGGGGGATGCTCAACCGCTTCAGGGCCTGTAACACCCCAAGATTTAAAAAGGAATAAAATAAAGGAAATTATTATTCAAATCATTTCTGGAATTAATTCTTAAAGAAAATCCTAAAAGTGCCCTATTAAAGCCAAACAGGGAGAAATATCCAGAATATGGACTTGAAAATTTTATGGAATAATCTAGAGGCCAAGATATAATTTTAGGATTTTTTACAAATTTTTATCAACAGTGATTCAACCCTTAATCAAATAAATGAATTACTAGATTTATTTTAAATCAGAAAATCATTATAAACCTTAATAGGCCTCAACCTCGAATCCGCCTCGGCCCAACCCAGCCCAGCACTCGCGTCGCTGACATGTGGGGTCCGCCTGTCGGCGCTCGCTCCCATCTCTCTCTCCCACCCGCGACCTGCCTTGGCCCCACCCGTTAGCCTCACCAGCATGGCCCTCTCCCTCTGACCGCTCGGCCCCACCTGTTGGCGCTCTCTTTCTCGTCCGCCCACTGACAGGTGGAGCCCACCTGTCAGTTTCGTATTCCTCGTTGGAAGGGGATCCCCCTTTCCTTATCTGGCGACCCTCTTCCGGATTTCACCGCCGGCCGCCCGATCTCATCGATCCGGCCCCAGGATTCCTTTTCCCCGATCGCCGGCGATCGCTTTCCCTCTTTTGCCACGCGGATTCACCCCCTATGGAAGCTAGCCGAGCTAAAGGAAACCCTCACCATCGCAAAATAGGAACCCTTTCGGGTTTCCTCCGTTTCCCTTGCCATATTCACCGCTGGCGACCCCTATAAGTACCCCTCCCCTCGCCGCACTCAGCCCACACCGCCTAAGCCCGAGCCGTAGCCTTCAGAGCGCTCCCATTCGGTCTTCGGATTTTTCCTCCTGCTCCAACTCCAGTCGCCGCTCACCGTCGACTCCGGCCTCCCCCGTCCACGCCGTCGCCACCGTCGTGACAACCGGAGCCCACCCGTCCTCGGCCACCCCTCAGTTGGCCATGAAGACCACCGGATCGCCATCGCCGTCGAGTGCTCGAGGAGCCCTCACCGTCTACCCTCGTCGCCGGTCACCGTCCGTCGCCCGTCTTCGCTGCCGAAGGTACGGTCGTGACTGCCGGACGCGATCTCAATCGTCCGATCCGCGACGGAGGGCTAGGATTATAACCCGCACGGGTTTAATCTGGGCCATCCATCCGTTCAAACCGGTACAGAGCCATCTGGGTCGTTGATCGCTATTTAAAAGATTGACTCAATCCTGTGCGTCCACATCATACCAGTTCGCGAGATCTAATCGTAGCCGTCCAATTTCATTTAACCCTCCCGCCTCGCGCCTGGCCGCCAGATCCAGATCCAATGGCTCTGGATCAACCGGTCCACGCGCATAGTGAACCAGTCCACCGTGGGCCTGGCTCACCGTGGACTAAAGCCCAATTTCTGTTTAAATAAAATTCCAGAAAAAGGTTTAAACTTCCAAAATTCATAACTTGCTCATTTTAACTCCAAATTTCACCATTCAAATTTTATTAAATTCAGCATTTTATTCACTACACATTAATGCCATAAAAACAATATGTCACTATTGCCCAAAATATTCTTAGTAATTATATGAATAAAAACCCCTTAGGGATAAAATTATAAATTCATAAAATAAATTGAGAAAAGCCTTAAAATCTAATCTTTAATGTTTTCACCAAACTTTAGAATAATAAAACCTTAGTTCACATATTAAACCCCCTAACACTTGTATGTTTATTATTTTGTGATGTTTTATCTCTTTGTTGAATGTACTGTTTACTTTTCCGTATCGAGAAGATTACGAGTTCATCGAGGAGCTGGAGTTCTATCCCGAGGTTCCACCTTCACCCTTTGTTGAGCAAGGAAAGTCATCGAACCCTCCTGTGGAAATAGTTGATCATCATTGAGCCCAGTTTTTCATAACTATCGCTATAACTCATAGGATAATATTGCATTAGTCAAACATCAAGCCCTACACTTATATTTATTAGATCCCCGTCCTTGTGTGCAAACCCAAGCCATGCTTATTGAGCCTTAACTCCTTGTCACTCTACTATAAAATATTAGCTAGTGCCCAATGTACCGGCATAACTGCTATAGGATAAAAAGAATGAGTCGTAGATAGATGGATTCTACTATATGAAATTTCCCCGTTATTCTTGTCTCTGGACTCTGTTGGAGTTGGCTATGTTATAAGTATGGTGGGTTCCGGGTGCAAGCTAGGGCATTGGTTGGTCGCACCCGGGGCACTATAAGGACCGGTTTGTGGGATCTGTTGCAAAGCACTTCCGTACCAACCACAAGTCTAATGGGTAAGTCCTAACTAAAAGTATGGAACAATCCGACTCGATGCACCATAGTGGAGGGGGCAAGGGGCAATCAACCTGTGGGTGATTTGTACCGACATGGCTCAAGGGGGGTATGGTGAGGCTCGACGCGTCGGGACACCATATGAAACCCATAAGAGGGTGTTGTCGGGTCGAGGAGGACCATATGGAAGGTTTTGGCCCGAGTTCCCGCGGTATGGGTCATCTCGTTACACTTTGGTGTAAGTGATGAGTGTGTGCCTTGTGGGTACATTGGTACACCTCTGATCAGAGTATTTAATCTTTTCGAAAAGCCGAGCCCACGGCAAAGGGCGGGTTGTGTAACTACTCGCAGTTAGTTTACAATTGTTTGAATGGTTGAGTTATTCATGGCATGTAAGGACTGTTGAGCGAGTTGGGGCTGACTATACCCCTCGAGTTAGAAGATGATGATGCATACACATGTTTACATTTCAGTATTAATAAATTGACCACCTTTAATTGCTTTACAAATTATGCTCTTCCGCAAAATTAGCCACTATCTCCCTTGTTATTACTCTGCATTATATTTGCATTCAGTGGCTTGCTGAGTACGTTTGTACTCACCCCCATTGACTTACACCACTAGAGCCCATATACTACGAGGAGGATGAAGGTCTGGAGTAGCGACCCAATCAAGGCGAGACTGGAAGGAGGCGTTCATCTAGGACCCTTTGTTTTATTAGTTTCTCTTCATCTTTATTCACTTTTGTACAAATACGGTCTACGAACCGTGAATGATTGCTCGTATTTGTACGTGGTCGCATGATGAACGTCTTGGTTTATTGATTTTTTATGGAATTTCAATAAAGGTCCTGATTTATTAAATCGGGGTGTGACAAGATGGTATCTGAGCCGACTTGACTGTAGGAAGCCAAACAGACCTGACCCTAGGACTTATATTAGCTATATTTTCTTACAAAATTACTTACCCTCTCATCTTTTGAGGTTTTCACAAAATTTCTCTCTTTTGTAGATGTCGGTCCATACCATGAGCGGGTCTCTTCGCGACGAGGCTGGATTCATCCACGAGCTTCGCATGCTCGTCGGTTTCCTCGGATTCGAGCATGAGCCAATGTTTCACGGAGTCTTCCCTGACGAGGAAGAAAGCTATTGCGAGGTCACCATCGTCATCCAGCCTACTACACAGATAGCCCACACCTATCGAGGCGGAGGACCCACCTTCTTGGTTGCTAGCCAGCGCACCGCCCTCCAGGCCCTCACTAAGCTGCGGATGATCTACGACAGTGAGCTCTACGACACGGACTATCGTTTTGTGCCCCTTCGCACTCTAGGGAGTCCCCACAGCGTCTACGTCAGCACGCTCTCCCAACACCACTCTGCAGTTGGGCACACTGTACGTTTGTTGGAGGCGATGGATGAGGTTCACTATGAGGCACTGCAGGATGCCAATGGGCAACGCGACACGATCGACTTCTACCGTCACTCTTTTGAGGATCTGAATCACGAGAACGGAGATCTTCATCGCCGTATCCAGCAGGGACACCGGTTGGCTGCCGAGGCCGAGGAGTTGAGGCGCGAGAATGAGCTCCTACGTCAGAGCGTCGCCGACTACGCCCACCTTCGTCAGCAGATTGAGGAGTTGAAGAAGGATCTCGAGGAGGTCGCACCCCTTCCGCCTCGCAAGCGGAAATCGCTTCGGATCCCCACCGTGAGGCCTAAGAGGATTTCCCGTAGCGCACCTCCCACCGGACCCTCCAGCTCCATGACCCCAATCATCTCCGTCGAGCCCGTGGTCAAGTCGTCCCCTGAGCTACCGTAGACGTAGTTTTTACGATTGATTGTTTCCTTTTTTTGAATTGTATTGCCACTCATGTAAAAATATAAGGCATGAGTGAAGATTAAATAAAAAGACATAAATGTAATCGCAAGAACGACACATTTTGAAATAAATCTTAGTATCATTTCCCCTAAGAAAGTGTTGTCTATTTTGGAAACTTCAGGATGACTAACACTCAAGGCTCCGATGCTCCTCAAAATGGAGGGGAAAATGGTAACCTGCCCCAGTGGGGAGCGACCGGACAGAGGCAAGCCCCAGTCGCCAACCACCCCACACTGGCCGACATGATGGCCAATCAAAATCAATTGGTGGCTGCACTGTTGAACCAGATGCAACAGCAGCAGCAGATGCAAAAGCAGCAGGCTCAATTCTTCCGCCTCCACCAACAGCCAGAGTTGCCTCGACCCGCCACTCCCGCTCTGGCACCCGCCTCTCAGCTCTCGGAATTTCTCCGAGTCCGCCCTCCCACATTCTCGAGCACCACCATCCCCATGGAGGCTGGTGATTGGTTGAGGACGATCGGGAAAAAGTTGGACCTCCTGACTTGTACTGAGCAGGAGAGGGTAGCCTTTGCTTCCCACCAACTCCAGGGTCCTATCGCGGAATGGTGGGACAACTTGTGTGAGACTCTGCCTGAGGGACATGTCCACACTTGGGCCGAGTTCTCCGCCGCCTTCTGCGTGGCCCATGTCCCAAACAGCATTATAGCCCAGAAGCAACAAGAGTTCAGGGACCTGCAGCAGGGAAGCATGTCCGTAACAGAGTATTTACATGAGTTCAACCGGTTGGCTCGGTATGTGCCTAAGGAGGTCCGTACTGATACGGCCAGGCAGCCAAAGTTTCTCCAGGGACTGAAGGATGAGCTCTCCCTTCAGTTAATCTCCGGAGATTATGCAAACTTTCAAAAGTTGGTAAATAAAGCTATCATTCAGGAGATCCAGCAGAATAAGGTCGACCTGAAAAAGAAGAGGATGATCGCCTTCCGCCAGAACCAGGGAATGGCGCAGAGGCCCCGCTTCACACCTCCCCTACCGGCGCCCCAATATCATCCACGCCCGGTCTACCGTCCAGCGCCACCCCCCACCAACACCAGAGCTGGACATCCTCGCCCCGCTCCCGCCGCACCAGCCGCTCCACCCGCCCCTACCAAGAAAGCAGAGGTTCTGCGCGACAAGCACGGCAAGCCCGTGATATGCTTCAACTGCCGCCAGGAGGGGCATTAATCCCACTAGTTCCCCCACCCCAAGCGCGCACAAGGAGTCGCGACCAACCCTACCATCCGCGCCCGTGTCAACCACGTCACTGGCGAGGAAGCCCAGGCCGCGCCCGAGATCGTCATGGGTAAGTTCACGGTACATTCGGCCCTTGCAGTGGTTTTATTTGACACTGGAGCTACGCACTCCTTCATATCAACAACTTTTATGGAAAAGAATAACCTGAACATAGGTGAACTGCCAAGACCTGTATTAATAGCCACCCCTGGCAAACAAACTCTAGCCCATTCCTATAGTCCAAGGGTATGGGTAGATATCCAAGGCACAATATTCTGGGCCGACCCCATCCTAATAGAATGCCAAGGCTTGGATCTCATTCTAGGAATGGATTGGCTCAATAAGCACCAAGGTGTGATAAGATGTGCCTGGAGGCAAGTGACCATGACCCGTGAAGAAGGGACTGCGGTCACATTCCAGATGCCGAGCCTGAAGTCCGGAAGACCTCGGCTACACCAGATCACATTGGAAGAGATACCAGTAGTCTGCGAGTACCTGGACGTATTTCTGGAGGATTTACCAAGGATGCCACCCAAGAGGGATATTGAGTTCCAGATTGATTTGGAACCCGAAACTACTCAAATCTACAAGCGACCATACCGGATGGCCGCCAATGAGCTAGCTGAGATGAAGCAACAACTAGAAGATCTTGAGAAGGGATACATCCGACCTAGCACATCCCCGTGGGGAGCCCCCGTCATCTTCGTTGAGAAGAAAGAATACAAGGCTAAGCGTATGTGTGTAGATTATCGAGCCTTGAATGAGGTAACCATCAAGAACAAATACCCGTTACCCAGGATCGACGATCTATTTGACCAGCTGAAAGGAGCTACAGTATTTTCCAAGATCGACCTGCGATCTGGATATCATCAGCTGAGGATTCGAGAGGACATACCCAAGACGGCTTTTACCTCTCGCTATGGATTGTATGAGTGCACTGTTATGTCTTTCGGATTGACCAATGCCCCAACCTTCTTCATGAATATGATGAATAAGGTGTTTATGGAATACTTGGACAAGTTCATCGTGGTATTCATAGATGACATCCTCATCTATTCCAAGGACCAAAAAGAGCACGAGACTCACATCCGGTTGACCTTAGGTAAGCTAAGGGAACATCCGTTATACGCCAAGTACAACAAGTGTAAGTTTTGGACGGCGGAAGTAAAGTTCCTTGGACATATCATCTCTGCACAAGGTATTGCAGTAGACCCTGCCACCGTGGAAGCAGTTACGGATTTGCTGCCACCCACCAACGTATTAGAGACACGAAGTTTTCTTGGTTTGGCCGGATATTATCGACGATTCATCGAGAATTTTTCCAAGATAGCCAAGCCTATGACTAAGTTGTTGCAAAAGGGAGAGAAGTTTGAATGGACTCCCGAATGTGAGGAAAGTTTTCGCACCCTCAAGACCCGGTTGGTGTCAGCACCCATACTAACCCTACCAGATATCAGGAAGGACTTCCATGTTTATTGCGACGCATCTTGCCAGGGATTGGGGTGTGTTCTCATGCAAGACGGAAAGGTAGTCTCATACGCCTCGCGTCAGTTGAGACCTCTTGAGCTAAACTACCCTACACATGATTTGGAATTGGCCGCTATTGTGCATGCTCTAAATATATGGAGGCATTATTTGGTCGAAAACCGCTGCGAAATCTTTATGGATCACAAGAGTTTGAAGTATATCTTCACGCAGCCGGATCTCAACCTTAGGCAAAGGCGATGGTTGGAATTAATAAAGGACTATGACTTAGGTATTCACTACCACCCCAGAAAAGCAAAGTGGTAGCTGACGCATTAAGTCGTAAAGGATACTGCACCGCCATCATGATTCAGGATCATGCGCCTTTGCTATATAAGGAAATGGAAAAGTTAAACCTTGGGTTAACCACAGGAGCATATCTAGCCACTTTAGAGACCCAACCAGTCCTATTCGAGCAGATCCGTGAGGCTCAGCTAGAAGACCCGGATATAGCCGCCATCAAGAAGAACATGAGACAAGGTAAAGCCCCAGGATTTTCAGAGGACGAGAATGGCACCATATGGTTTGGAACCAGGATCTATGTGCCGGATAAACCGGAGATAAAGACCCTTATTCTAAGGGAGGCCCATGATACTCTGTACTCCATCCATCCCGGGAGTACCAAGATGTACCAGGACCTGAAGAAACACTGTTGGTGGGTTAGTATGAAGAAAGAGATTGCTCAGTTTGTTGCGGAGTGTGACACTTGCCGACGAGTAAAAGCAGAACATCAGAGACCCACAGGGCTGTTACAGCCACTTAAAGTACCTGAATGGAAATGGGAAGAGATTGGTATGGACTTCATCACCGGACTCCCAAAGACCCAGCTTGGATATGATTCTATATGGGTAATCATTGATCGGTAACCAAGGCAGCTCATTTTATAGCCGTCAAGACGACCTTTAGTGGTCCTAAGCTCGCAGAGTTATATATGGCCCGCATTGTGTGTCTTCATGGAGTGCCCAAAAAGATAGTCTCCGACAGAGGGAGTCAGTTCACGTCTCGATTCTGGAAGAACCTTCAAGAGGAAATGGGAACAAGACTAAACTTCAGCACAGCATACCACCCTCAGACGGATGGACAAACCAAAAGGGTGAATCAGATATTGGAAGATATGCTACGGGCATGCGTCTTGGATTTTGGAGGAACTTGGGACAAGAGTTTACTGTACGCCGAGTTTTCGTACAACAACAGTTATCAAGCCAACCTTCAGATGTCCCCGTTCGAAGCTCTATATGGACGAAAGTGTAGGACGCCTCTACTTTGGGATCAAACCGGTGAATCCCAAGTGTTTGGAACAGACATCCTTCAGGAAGCTGAAGAGAAGGTATGGATTATCAGAGACCGACTAAAGACAGCCCAATCTTGACAGAAGAGCTACGCAGACAATCGCCGTCAAGATCTAGCCTTTGAAGAGGGAGACCACGTCTACCTTCGAGTTACCCCTCTCCGTGGTACTCAACGGTTTAACATGATAGGAAAGTTGGCACCTCGATATGTGGGACCTTTTCCTATTGTTCAACGCCAAGGTGAAGTCGCTTATCAGTTGGAACTGCCACCCTCATTGGCTGGGGTACATGATGTGTTTCATGTGTCTCAACTAAAGAAATGTCTCCGAGTCCCTATAGAGCAAGTGGACCTGCAGCAGTTTGATGTTCAAGAGGATCTGACCTATGTGGAGAAGCCCGTCAAGATCTTGGAAGTCAAAGAAAGGATCACCAGGAGTCGAGTCATCCGCTTCTGTAAAGTTCAGTGGAGCAATTATCCCGTAGAGGAAGCTACATGGGAAAAAGAGGAAGAACTCAAGGCACAACATCCTAAGCTATTCGAGGATTGATCTGAATCTCGAGGACGAGATTCTCTGTAAGGGGGATAGGATTGTAATACCCCAAGATTTAAAAAGGAATAAAATAAAGGAAATTATTATTCAAATCATTTCTGGAATTAATTCTTAAAGAAAATCCTAAAAGTGCCCTATTAAAGCCAAATAGGGAGAAATATCCAGAATATGGACTTGAAAAATTTATGGAATAATCTAGAGGCCAAGATATAATTTTAGAAATTTTTACAAATTTTTATCAATAGTGATTCAAACCTTAATCAAATAAATGAATTATTGGATTCATTTTAAATCAGAAAACCATTATAAACCTTAATAGGCCTCAACCTCGAATCTGCCTCGGCCCAACCCAGCCCAGCACTCACGTCGCTGACATGTGGGGTCCACCTGTCGGTGCTCGCTCCCGTCTCTCTCTCCCGCCCGCGCCCCGCCTCGGCCCCACCCGTCAGCCTCACCAGCATGGCCCTCTCCCTCTGACCTCTCGGCCCCACCTGTCGGCGCTCTCTTTCTCGTCCACCCACTGACAGGTGGAGCCCACCTGTCAGTTCCGTCTTCCTCGTTGGAAGGGGATCCCCCCTTCCTTATCCGGCGACCCCCTTCCAGATTTCCGCCACCAGCCGCCCGATCTCATCGATCTGGCCCCGGATTCCTTTTCCCCGACCCCCGGCGATCGCTTTCCCTCTTTTGCCACGCGGATTCACCCCCTATGGAAGCTAGCCGAGCTAAAGGAAACCCTCGCCGACGCAAAATTGGAACCCTTTCAAGTTTCCTCCGTTTCCCTTGCCATATTCACCGTCGGTGACCCCTATAAGTACCCCTCCCCTCGCCGCACTCAGACCACACTGCCTAAGCCAGAGCCGTAGCCTTCAGAGCGCTCCCATTTGGTCTTCGGATTTTTCCTCCTGCTCCAACTCCGGCCGCCGCTCGCCATCGACTCCGGCCTCCCCCATCCACGCCGTCGCCACCATCGTGACCACCGGAGCCCACCCGTCCTCGGCCACCCCTCGGTTGGCCGTGAAGACCACCGGATCGTCGTCGCCGTCGAGCACCCGAGGAGCCCTCACCGTCTACCCTTGTCGCCGGTCACCGTCCATCGCCCGTCGTCGCTGCCGAAGGTATGGTCGTGACCGCCGTCCTCCCCTCTTTCCATTCCCACCGAGATCTAGGCCCTTAGGCCCTCACCGCCGCCGTCGCCGCTGCACCCGAGCCCCGCCGTCGCCAGAGACGAAGGGTAAAGTACCCTTAGCGCTTGTACCATGCCGGACGCGATCTCAACCATCCGATCTGCGATGGAGGGCTAGGATTATAACCCGCACGGTTTAATCTGGGCCATCCATCCGGTCAAACCGGTACAGAGCCATATGGGCCATTGATCGCTATTTAAAAGCTTGACTCAATCCTGTGCGTCCACGTCATACCGGTTCGCAAGATCTAATCGTAGCCGTCCAATTTCATTTAACCCTCCCGCCTCGCGCCTGGCCGCCAGATCCAGATCCAACGGCTCTGGATCAACCAATCCACGCGCATAGTGAACCAGTCCACCGTGGGCCTGGCTCACCGTGGACTAAAGCCCAATTTTTGTTTAAATAAAATTCCAGAAAAAGGTTTAAACTTCCAAAATTCATAACTTGCTCATTTTAACTCCAAATTTCACCATTCAAATTTTATTAAATTCAGAATTTTATTCTCTACACATTAATGCCATAAAAACAATATGTCACTATTGCCCAAAATATTCTTAGTAATTAAATGAATAAAAACCCCTTAGGGATAAAATTATAAATTCATAAAATAAATTGAGAAAAGCCTTAAAATCTAATATTTAATGTTTTTCACCAAACTTCAGAATAATAAAACCTTAGTTCACATATTAAACCCCCTAACACTTGTATGTTTATTATTTTGTGATGTTTTATCTGTTTGTTGAATGTGTTGTTAACTTTTTCCGTATCAAGAAGACTACGAGTTCGTCGAGGAGTCGGAGTTCTATCCCGAGGTTCCACCTTCACCCTTTGCTGAACAAGGCAAGTCACAACCCCCACTTTGATCATCATTGAGCCCATGTTTTAATAAATTATCGCTATAACTCATAGGACAATATTGCATTAGTCAAATATCAAGCCTTACACTTATATTTATTAGATCCTCGTCCTTGTGTGCAAACCCAAGCCATGCTTATTGAGCCTTAACTCCTTGTCACTCTACTATAAAATATTATCTAGTGCCCAATGTACCTGCACAACTGCTATAGGATAAAAAAGAATGAGTCGTAGATAGATGGATTCTACTATATGAAATTTCCTCGTTATTCTTGTCTCTGGACTCTGTTGGAGTTGGCTATGTTATAAGTATGGTGGGTTCCGGGTGCAAGCTAGGGCATTGGTTGGTCGCACTCGGGGCACTATAAGGACCGGTATGCGGGATCTGTTGCAAAGCACTTCCGTACCAACCACAAGTCTAATGGGTAAGTCCTAACTGAAAGTATGGAACAATCTAACTCGATGCACCATAGTGGAGGTGGCAAGGGGCAACCTGCGGGTGACTTGTACTGACGTGGCTCAAGGAGGGGTATGGTGAGGCTCGACGCGTCGGGACACCATATGAAACCCATAAGAGGGTGCTGTCAGGTCGAGGAGGACCATATGGAAGGTTTTGTCCCGAGTTCCCGCGGTATGGGTCATCTCGTTACACTTTGGTGTAAGTGATGAGTGTGTGCCTTGTGGGTACATTGGTACACCTCTGATCAGAGTATTTAATCTTTTCGAAAAGCCGAGCCCACGGTCAAGGGCGGGTTGTGTAACTACTCGCAGTTAGTTTACAATTGTTTGAATGGTTGAGTTATTCATGGCATGTAAGGACTGTTGAGTGAGGTGGGGCTGACTGTACCCCTCGAGTTAGAAGATGATGATGCATACACATGTTTACATTTCAGTATTAATAAATTGATCACCTTTAATTGCTTTACAAATTATGCTCTTCCGCAAAATTAGCCACTATCTCCCTTGTTATTACTCTGCATTATATTTGCATTCGGTGGCTTGCTGAGTACGTTTGTACTCACCCCCGTTGACTTACACAACCAGAGCCCGTCTACTACGAGGAGGATGAAGGTCTGGAGTAGCGACCCAGTCAAGGCGAGACTGGAAGGAGGCGTTCATCTAGGACCCTTTGTTTTATTAGTTTATCTTCATCTTTATTCACTTTTATACTAATACGGTCTACGAACCATGAATGATTGCTCGTATTTGTACGTGGTCCCATGATGAACGTCTTGGTTTATTGATTTTCTATGGAATTTCAATAAAGGTCCTGATTTATTAAATCGGGGCGTGACAGGGCCATAGCACACCACAACTATCTGTGCCTCAAGATGCCAACCCCTGGCGGGGTGCTATCGGTCTTGGGTGATCAGGCTGCGTCCCGGTGAGTGGAGTACGACCACTCGGCGCTTCTAGAGCGACGACAAGTCCACAGCGTCCGTGGGAGCTCAGAGGAGGTCAAACTTCCAAGCGTCGGCGACATTCCTCCGCTCCGTGATGGGCCCCTGAAAGGGCCCACCGCCAAGCCTCATCCAGAGGGGGTGGTCGTCATAAGGATCCTGATTCAGGAATGGAAGGAGTACCCTATCCGGTTCGGAGGAGGCCTAGAGCCGGGGGTGTTAACGCAACTCAAAGGAATCATCCAAAGTAACCTGGACATCTTCACGTGGTCTGAGGAAGACATACCGGGTGTTGACTGCTCCATCATCGAGCACTCTCTGGCGGTCAACCTGAAGGCTCACCCAGTGCTCTAGGGGCTCCGCAAACTATCCTCTAAATGAGCTGATCTCGCCAAGACCGAGGTAGAAAAGTTGCTCAGGGCTGGGGTCATTCGGAAAGTCAGTCATACAGAATGGTTGTCAAACCTTGTGTTTGTCCAGAAGAAAACATCTGGCAAATGGCACATGTGTATCAATTTCACATATTTGAATAAAGCTTGCCCCCGTGACCCATACCCCATGCCTCGCATAGACCAATTGGTCGACTCCTCGGTGGGGTCTGAACTCCTCAGCTTCCTCGACGCATACTCCGGGTATCATCAGATTTGGCTGAAGCAGGAAGATCAGGTTAAGACAAGCTTTGTTACTCCCTCGGGGGCATTCTCCAGGTTGATATCCGAAGCCCTGGGTCACCAGATCGGTCGCAATATCGAAGCTTACATGGATGATATCGTCATCAAGAGCACGGATAAAAACTGTCATAGCTTGGATATAACGGAGACATTTGACAGCCTGCGGAAGTGCGGGATTCACCTTAACCCGGAGAAGTGCATCTTCGGAGCTCGGGCTGGGAAGCTGCTCGGTTATCTAGTTTCCAGTTGAGGTATCGAAGCTAGTCCAACCCAAGTTAGTGTGTTGTAGAACATGACCCCTCCCCAGAACTTGAAGCACGCTCAGAAGTTGGCTGGGCGCCTCGCGGCTCTTAGCCACTTCCTGGCAAGGTCAGCCGAGCGAAGTCTGCCTATATTCAAGGTGCTGCGGGGATCCAAGGGCTTTGAATGGACTCCCAAATGTCAAAACTGCTTCGACAACATCAAGGAATACCTAGTCAATCTTATTACCCTCGCCACACCCCGGGGTGGCGATCCCTTTCTCATCTATCTCGCCGCCACGGGTTGTGCATAAAGCGCGATGTTAATTTAGGAAGAAGAGGACGATGGGAAGATGATTCAGCGTCCGGTGTACTTTGTGTCTGAAGCTCTTTCTGGAGAAAAACTCGGTACACCGAGCTCGAGAAAGTAGCATACACCCTCGTCATGGCCTCCCGGAAGCTCCGGCACTACTTTCTGGCCCATGATATAGTTATCCCAACCGCTTACCCTCTAGGCGACATGTTGAGGAATAAGGATGCTACTAGAAGAATTGGCAAGTGGGCAGTGGAACTTGCTCCATTCGGCATCACTTTCGTGGCACGGACTGCCATTAAGTCTCAAATCCTCGCAGACTTTGTCACCGAATGGACACTGGCGGCAGGCCATGTGTAACACCCCAAATTTTCAGAGAAATAAAAATACCATTTATTATATTTTTCTAGAAATAATTAATTTTGAAATACCTTTAATACCCTTCTAAGCTCAATTGAACTAGAACCTAGATAAAATATCCAAACCAGAGACTAGAAACTTTTGTATATGATCCCTAGGCCAAGACATATTTTTGAGAATTTTTACAAAAAATTTTATCACTCTTGGAAGCAACCCAAATGATTTAAACTAATTTCAGCAATTATTTTTATTTGAAAAAGGATTTAAACAGTAACGGGCCTCCCTCCCTCAATCTCCCTCCACCGGCCGGCCTAGCCCACTCCTCCCCGCGCCCCTCATTGACAGCCGGGCCCCGCTCATCAGCGACCCCCTATCCCTCCGCACGTGCGCCCGACAGCTCGACCCCACCTGTCGGCGCCAGCCCCCTCTCGGTCGAGCCCAACCCCACCAGTCAGCCCCGCCCGTTGCCGCACCCGTACGGCCGCGCCCCGCTGAATGTGGCCCCCGCTCATCAGACCCATCGTCCACCTCGTGCCACCGCCCAAAATCGCGTCGGTCGACGACCTCGCCCTCGGATCCGCCCCCGCCGGTCCCCCTCTTATTCAATTGACGCCATTAATCGGTTCCCTGAGGCTCGCCAGCCGTTTCCCCTTGTTAATCCCCGCGATTACGCCCCCGGATCACGCTGCGCGTGCATGGCCGAGCCCCACCGGTGCCATTGAAGACCTCCCCTCGGCTTTCCATGCATGCGTCCCCCTCTGACCCCCACCGATGCCTCTATTTAAGCCCCTGGCCTCCACCGTGTCCTAGCCCGCACGCCCAATCGCATTGAGAACGAACCAGAGTGTCACACTTAGGTTTTTAGCACCACACCGCCACTCCCACTCCAGTCACCGCTCGCCGTCGCCGGAGTCCCTCTCCGTCCTCGACGACCACACCGTTGTGACCACCGGCACCTCCCCGACCTCGGCCACCCCTCCTACGTCGACGAAGACCGCCGGAGCCGCCTCGCCGACAAGAGACCCCTCCATTTGAACTTCAGGAAAATTAATCTTTTATCCTCTTCATATTGGTGTCATAGAAACACTAGGTTTATTCTGAACTTTTTATTTTAAATTAATTGGAATTTTAAAATACATTAGGCTACATTTTTATTCCTTTTTAGAAAAAATACCTAACTCCATCAAAGTTCATTTTTGAAAATTCACATAATAAACCCCAGTAGCTTAATGACTTATTTTCCTTAATTTAACCTAACTAAAACCTATATGCTTGTTGTGTGGTTTTGGATTGTTTAATTGAATGTTATGTTTATTACTTCTATCAAGAGAATACTACGACGCCGTCGAGGAGCTGGAATATTACCCGGAGGTTCTCCCATCGCCTTTCGTTGAACACGACAAGTCACCAAACTGATCTTTTGAGCATATTGAACCCAGTTTTATTAAACTATCGCTAAAACAAATAGGTTATACATGCATTAGTCAAATGAAAGCGCTACATTATATTTATTTAGATCCCCGACCTTGATGTGCAACCAAAGCCATGCTATCTAGCCTAAACTCCTTGTCACCATATTCTTAGTACTATTAGTTAGTGTCCAAAGTATTGACACAAATTCTATAGGTTAAAAATGAGTCGTAGCGATTGGAATCTACTATATGATCCTTGTTTATTCTTATCCCTGGAATTCTATTGGTGATAGAGTTATGGTTAAGTGTATGCATGGTGGGTTCCGGGTGCAAGCTAGGGCATTGGTCGGTAGCACCCGGGGCACTATAAGGACCGGTCGGCTGGATCCGTTGCAATACATTTCCGTACTAACCACAAGTCTAGTGGGTAAGTCCTAACTAAGCTATGGAGTGTTCCAATCCGAGGCACCACTTGGAGATGGGTCAAGCAGCACCTGCGGGTGGCTTGTACTGACGTTGCACAAAAGGGGGTGCGACGTTAGCCGGGATGCGGCTCGGCGCGCCGGCGAAACCTAGAGCGGGTGATTATCGCTTGGAGCATTTCATACTGAGGTTTTGGCACGAGTTCCCATGGTATGGGTCATCTCGTTACACTTCGGTATTTGGGATGAGTGTGTGCCTTGTGGGTACAGTGGTACACCTCTGATCAGAGTCTTAAATCTTTTCGAAAAGCCGAGCCCACGGTCAAGGGCGGGTTGCGTGACATCCCACAGTTAGTTTATTTTCAAGAGTGTGCATGATTATTTGGCATGTAAGGACTGTTGAGCGAGGAGGGAAAACATACTCCTCGAGTTAGATAGTATTATGTTGTTCATGTTTAATATTCCACATGATTAAATTTGACTACACTAAATGCTATAACTGAAAAAAATGTACTTTTCTGCACTTTTTAGCCATTATCCTTCCTTTGTTATTATCCTGCATTATTATTGCATTTGCGGTGGCTTGTTGAGTACTTTTTGTACTCATACCTGTTGGACACACACTTCAGAGGCTGCCTATTATGAGGAGGATGGTCTGGAGTAGCGACCCAGTCAAGAAGAAGATCCTGAAGAAGGCGTTCGTCATGCTGTTTATTTTCGTTGTTTCTTTTATTTTTACTCTTATGTAATAATGTGGTCTGCGAACCACGAATGATTGACCGTATGTACGTTGTCGCATGATGAACCTCTTGTTATTATTGTTTTTCCTTGGAAATTCAATAATATTCCGATTTGGTAAATCGGGGCGCCACACCATGCCCCCGAAGAAGCTGGCGAAGGAGTGTGGACTATTTATTCAGACGGTTCTTACCAAGCCTCAGGGGCAGGCGTAGGGGCAGTGATTGTTTCTCCCTCAGGTCAACAAGTGTTATACTCTGTTCGGTTGAATTTTAAAGCTACAAACAACGTTGTTGAGTATGAAGGAGTGTTGTTGGGCCTTCGCAAGGCGCATGCACTCGGGGCTGCTCGAGTGATCATCAAGACCGACTCTCAAGTCATGGCTGGACACATGGACAAAAGTTTTCAAGCTCGGCATCCAGACCTTGCCGCATACCTCGAAGCCGTTTGGAAGCTTGAGGCAACTCTTAAGGGAATTTCCGTTCAAAGCATTCCAAGAAGCGAAAATTGCCAGGCTGGTATCCACGCTAAGGCCAGCACAGGCGGTCAAGACCTTCCTCCCACTACTATCTTCGAAGAGCTCGCCAAGCCATATGCATCTCTCCGAGAAGGCACCCCGACCCAAGTACCGACAGATCCTCCGACGTCCTCGGAACCAGCCGAGATCCTATGTACGGTCGAAGGTGATTGGTGAGGGCCCATCCTGCAGCTACTTAAAGGCGAAGTGGAAATCAAGCCTGGTATGGAGATTTCCCGACTTCAGCTCCACGCGAGATCTTATCAGGTCGTTAACGGAGTGCTCTACAGGTCGGGTGTCTGTTCCCCGCTGCTTCGGTGCATCTCTCGTGCCAACGGGCAGCAGATGCTCCGAGAGATACACGAAGGCTTGTGTGGTAGCCATTTGGCCCCTCAGGCCCTGTCGCGCCCCGATTTAATAAATCAGGACTTTATTGAAATTCCATAGAAAATCAATAAAACAAGACGTTCATCACGCGACCTCGTACAATACGGGCAATCATTCACGGTTCGTAGACCGCATTAATACAAAAGTGAATAAAGATGAAGAGAAACTAATAAAATAAGGGTCCTAGATGAACGCCTCCTTCCAGTCTCGCCTTGACTGGGTCGCTACTCCAGACCTTCATCCTCCTCGTAGTAGACGGGCTCTGATGGTGTAAGTCAATGGGGTGAGTACAGATGTACTCAGCAAGCCACCGAATGCAAATATAATGCAAGGTAATAACAAGGGAGATAGTGGCTAGTTTTGCAGAAGCAGCATATTTGTAAACATTAAATGTGATGCAATTTATTAGTACAGAAAGGAAAACATGTGAATGCATCATCATCTTCTAACTCGAGGAGTACGTTTTACCTCCCCGCACAACAGTCCTTACATGCCATGAATAACTCATCCATTCAAACAATTGTAAACTAACTGTGAGTAGTCACACAACCCGCCCTTGACCGTGGGCTCGGCTTTTCGAAAAGATTGAATTACTCTGATCAGAGATGTACCACTGTACCCACAAGGAACGCACTCATCACTTACACCAGAGTGTAACGAGATGACCCATTTCACGGGAACTCGTGCCAAAACCTTCCATATGGTCTCCCCCGACTCAACAGCACCCTCTTATAGGTTTCGTACCGTGTCTCGCCATGTCGAGTTTCCACAATACCCCCCCTTGAGCCATCGTCGGTACAAGGCGCCCTGAGGGCTAGCCCCTTGCCCCCTCCACTATGGTACTGAGAGCCGGAGTGTTCCACACTTCCAGTTAGGACTTACCCATTAGACTTGTGGTTGGTACGGAAGTGCTTTGCAACAGATCCCGCAGACCGGTCCTTATAGTGCCCCGGGTGCGACATACCAAAACCCGAGCTTGCACCCGGAACCCACCATACTTATAACATGCCTAACTCCAACAGAGTCCAGAGACAAGAATAACAGGGTATTTCATATACCAGAATCCATCTAATCTACGACTCATTCTTTATATCTTATAGCAGTTGTGCCGGTACATTGGGCACTAGCTAATATAATATTTGTAGAGTGACAAGGAGTTAAGGCTCAATAAGCATGGCTTGGGTTTGCACACAAGGACGGGGGTCCAATAAATATAAGTGTAGGGCTTGATCTTTGACTAATGCAATATTAACCTATGTGTTATAGCGATAATTTATTAAATCATGGGCTCAATAATGATCAACTGTTTCCACAGAGGTGGTCGATGACTTGCCTTGATCAGCAAAGGGGGATGGATGAACCTCGGGATAGAACTCCTGCTCCTCGACGAACTCGTAGTCTTCTCGATACGGAAAAGTAAACAATACATTCAATAAACAGATAAAATCCACCAAATAATCAACATACATATTTGTGGGTGTTTTTATGTGAAGTAATATTTTAATATTCTAAAGTTTGGCATAAAACAGTAAAACTTAACTTTTTAGGATTTTTCCTAATTTATTTTCTGTATTTTTAATTTTAACCCTAAGGGGTTTTTATTCTTTTATTTGTTAAAAATATTTTTGGGTAATAGTAACATACTGTTTTTATGGCATTAATGTGTAGAGAATATTATTCTGGATTTAACAAAATTTGAATGGTGAAATTTGGAGTTAAAATGAGCAAGATATGAATTTTTGAAGTTTTAAACTATTTTCTGAATTTTATTTAAACTGGAAAATGGGCTCTGGTCCACGGTGAGCCAGGCCCACGGTGGACTGCGCCACTGTGCGCGTGGACCGGATCACCAGATCCGTTGGATCCAGATCCGGCGGCCAGGCGCGAGGCGGGATCCCTTAAGTGAGAATGGACGGCTTAGATTAAAACAGAGCGAACGGGTACACGTGGACGCGTGAGATCGATCGGGGGTTTTAAGTGGTGATCGACGGCCGAGAGGCCTCGATACCCCTTTGACCAGATCCGAGGGCCCAGATTAAATCCCGGAGGGATTTAATCCTAGCCCTCCGATCGCGATCGGGCGGTTGCGGCGCGATACGGCACGGCAAGACGTAAGGGGGCACGTACCCCCCTTCGTCTCCGGCGACGGCGGCCTCGGATGCGATGGCGACGGCGGCGGCGAGCGCCTAAGGGCATAGCTAACGGCAAAAATGGAACGGGGAGGGGAGGGCGGTCATGACCGTACCTTTGACGACGACGACGGAGGTGCGGAGGTGACTGGCGGCGAGCGTAGACGGCGGAGGGGTTTCGGGTGCTCGACGGCGACGGCGATCCGGTGGTCTTCACGACCGATGGAGTGGTGGCCGATGATGAGCGGGCTCCGGCGGTCTCGTCGGTGGCGGTGGCTAGGACGGGGGAGGTCCGAGGCGATGGCAAGGGCTCGCCGGAGGCGAAGCAGAGCTAAAGGCCGAAAAGAAGGCGGCGGCGCTCTGTTCTCGCTCGGCTTGGGTTGCTACGGTGTGGACTGAGCGCGGTGAGGGCGAGGGTATAAATAGGGGCTCGCCGGCGCCCAGATGGCAAGGAATGCCGGTGTTGGAACAATTGCGTTAGTTCCAGCAGGTTTTCCTGTGGTGGTGTATGATGTGGAGAATGAACCTCGATGGGTTCTCTCAGAGGGAGAAGGGGTTTATACTGGTTCGGGCCTCCCCTAGGGGATAATAGCCCTACGTCCAGTTTGTGGTGGATTTGGCATGGTAAGCCTTAGTGTGGAGAAGAGAACTACAGAGTCTCATGGCCCTCTGGGGTGTCTCCCCTGTTACAAGGGCTTGGCCCTGCTTTTAAAGGCACGCAGGCCAAAGGAAAAGACTGGGATGCCCCCTATGAGACCTAGGCTCATAGGGGCAGAGAGGGGAAAAGGAGCTAGCTACGGTACAAAAAGTGCCAGACAACTTTACAGCTTTACTGACGTGTCAGGCTACGCCAGGCTTTGACCAGCTAAAAGATACACCGAAGGTGGAGGCTGGCGGAAGGCTTCGGAGTGCACCCCGGAGGGGAGCTTCGAAGCATGCTCCGGAGGGCAGCCTCCGGACGGGACTCCGGAGGGCGACCTCCGGTCCTGGCTCTCGGAGGGTGGCCTCCGGACTTGACTCCGGAGGGCGGCCTCCGGACTTGGCTCCCGGAGGGTGGCCTCTGGACTGGACTCCGGGGGGCGGCCTCCGAACTGGACTCCGGAGGGCGGCCTCCGGACTGGACTCCGGGGGGCGGCCTCCGGACTTGGCTCTCAGAGGGTGGCCTCCGGACTGGACTCCGGAGGGCGGCCTCCGGACTGAACTCCGGAGGGCGGCCTCGGGACTTGGCCCCGGAGGGCGGCCTCTGGACTTCTGCGCCCGGAGGGTGGCCTCCGGCGCCATGCGCCAGGGCCCGGACTGGGGGTTCCGGGCCGGACCCCCTGGTCTGAGGGCTCCGAAGCTACGGACCCCGAAAGGCACCTTGGGACCTGGAAACAACACTTAGACAGAAAACAGGCTCCGACAGTACTGGGCTCTGGGCCGAAGGCTGTCGGGGGCTGACGTCATTTGGCCCTTGTTTAAGGGAAATATATTTCCCCAACAGTAGCCCCTCGCGTGCAGGCCTTCGGGATGAAGGGGTGCACGCGCCCTTAGGACAAATGACCTGAAAACATGACTTCAGAGGAAACATACCTTCAGAACCTGGACCGAAGGTGACCTCGATACCCGGGGGTAATAAATGCCCACGCTAGTCGCAAGAACGGCCTCGGGGAGGCCGAACGGCTCCGCAACGGTCAAGAAAGTTACCGTTACCTTGATCTGGGCCGGTTCGCCTTCGCTGGAGGCCCACCTGGCGGTGGGTTCGGCCCACGACGGTTGGAATTCTTACCGCGCCTATAAGTAGGGACTTACCGCGTGCGGCTTCGACACACCTTCATTTGCTTTCTTCTCGTTGCCTTGAACCCTTCGCTCTGTTCTTCTTCTAGCTTCGCTCCGAGCCCCCTTCGCTAGTTTTAGCTTCTTCGCGTCGAAGTCCCATCAACATGCCAAAGAAGGCGGTGGCGAAGCCTCTTGTTTTGGGCTCGAGCTCGGGCTCCGCCCAGGTGCAGGCGGCGGCAGCTGCGGCGGCGAAGACTGCGCCCAGGCGGATGGGGCTGAGGGACCTTCGGACGCCCTCCGACAAGTTCGAGCAGACCCTGGAGATGAGGGCCTCGATCTCCACGGAAGAGTCGGTCCGGAGGGCCTGCGAAGGGAAGATTGCGGCGAAGATCCAACTTCGAGTCCCGGAGAAGTCGGAGGCTGAGCCGAGGCCTCGTGCTGATGAGGTGGTGGTGTTCGAGGCCTTTTTTGAAGCCGGCCTCGGACTGCCTGCAGTGGGGATGTTGAGCGAAGTCCTCAAGGCTTACAACCTCGAGCTCCCTCAGCTTTCGCCCAACGCAGTGGCGAGGTTAGCCGTCTTCGAGTGGGCCATGAGGGCCGAGGGCTGCGAGGGCCGCGCGGATGTCTTCGTCGCCCTCCATGATGCCAACTACCAACCGAAGCCGCGGGAGGGGACGGACCGCGTCAAGAGGGCGCTGGCCTTCGGCAGCGCCAATTTCCAGCTCCGGAAGGAGTACCAGGATGCCTTCCTGGCGAGGGCCGTAAACAACAAATGGTACTCGAGGTGGGACCAAGAGTGGTTCTATGCCTCCGTCGGCGTGAACTCTCCCCTTCAGAGTACCAACACCCATATTTTGTACCGGCGCGAAGGTGTGGTGAAGACCAGCGAAGACATCCTTCGCTCGAGGATCTCGCTGCTCCGGAGAGTGGCGGCGAAGATGAGCATGAGGGACCTCGCGGAGGAGTTCATCACCCTCCGGCTCAGCCCCCTCGCGCGCTCCTGGCCGGAGGGGCTTTTTCAGGCTTCGGGCCGAGGTGAACTCAGCGAGCTGGCCTTCGACCGCTTCTGTAAGGCTTCGCAGTTTCCTTGCTTTTAACACTTCGTAGATTTTTGCTTCTAACTCACACCTTTCGTGAAGCCGCCCTTGAAATGAGGACCCCGGAGGAGGCCATCGCGGCGGCGGATCGAGTCGTCGGGACTCCGACCCCCGAGGAGCAGAACCAGCGCCTTGCCCTGGTGGGGTCCTAGGAGCGTTGGAACAGAGTGTGGACCGCGCTCGACCTCGGAGGGCTCCCTGCTCTGCCGGACTTCGCCCACTTGACCACCTCGTCGGCCGTAGCCAAGAGGAAGAGGGGGGATGAGGACGAGCCGGATGCCTCGGGGGAGGTTGCGGAGAAGCCCGCAGCTACACCGCCCTCCAAGAAGGCAGCGAAGCCCCTGGCGGCGAGGCCTTCGGCAGCGGAGGCTGACGCGCACACTCCGGCTGCTAAGGAGGCCACAGGTGCTCTGGCGGAACCGGCTTCGGGCGCGGAGGTGGATGAGCCAGCTTCGCAGCGAGGGAGCTGGAGGGCGCACTTAGCCCTACCGGCCTTCCAAGAAATCTCTGACGAAGGTAAACCTTTTATGCAAGCTTTGCTCCGATATGCGGATTTTGACTTGGCTCCCTGCAGAGGACGAGGACGATGCGAGGCCCGCTAAGGCGAAGCCGACAGGCGAGGGCGGATCGAAGTCTGCCGAGGCGAAGCCCACGGAAGCTTCGAGTAGCAGTGGCAGCAGCAGCGGCAGCGACTCGGAGTCCGAGAGTACTTCGTCCGACGACGAAGGCAGCGGAGGCCGCGAAGTCCCTCGAGGCGAAGAAGAAGTGGATGTGGTGGGCTTGAGCCCGGCCTCGCTGGAGCCCGCGGAGACTGACTGTGGCCGTGATTCACCCTTTCAAGCCGAGGGGGGGCGTGACGGTGGCGGCGATCCGCGGTTTCCGCGAGGCTTGTGCTTCTGCGGAGGAGGGGGACTTGGTGGCCCAGCTTAGCAGCCAGGACCCCGCGGATCTCTTTGTCAGTTCGAGCGAAGTCCTCCTGCGGGTGAGCGAAGCCCCTTGCAGCTTCGAACAATACTTAGTCCCTTGGTTGATACTCAAGGTTTCTTGAATCTCTGCAGGCCTTCGCACTGAACGCGGCAGCTTCGACTGCTGCCGACAGGCGGATGGAGCGCCTCGCAGAAGAGAAGGAGGCCCTTCGCCGTGAGGTCTTGGAGGAAGCTGAGAAGCGGAGGCGGGCCGAGGCTTCGGCTGCTGAGGCGAAGGAAGCCTTGGCCTCGGAGATGGCCTGGCTCCGCGCGGAGCTCCAAGCTTCGAAGGACGCCGAGGCCCGTCAGGCGAAGGAGAACGAGGAGCTCCGCCAGCGGGCTCGGGATCTTGAGAGCTTCGTCGTGGCTAATCTCGGCGAGGCCACTCAGAGTCTGACCGAGGTCCTTGAGAAAATAGGGACCGAGTGCCGGACTCCGGATTTTGGCGATCAGGACCCGATTGGGGACCGCGCCGACTTCTTGAAGACTGCAGCTTCGGTAGCGGACGAAGCGCTGACGGGCTTCGCTCTTATGGCCGGTCGCGTCGCGGGCCAAGGGGTGTTGCACCTGCTCCATGCCGCGGGGTGTGACCACCTTCGGGCCGCAACCTCCGTGACCCCAGTAGCCTTCGGGGGTCCGCACTTGGTGACGCCTCCGGCCGAAGTTCGCGGAGCCTGGCGGCGGCTGCAGGACCCCTGGAAGGAGCAAGGCTGCGAAGCAGTCCTCGACCTCCAGAAGGCCCTTCGACATCGCCGATCCAAAGCGCCTGCTGTGCCTGATCAGCCTTTGACTTCGGTACCTCCGCCTCCGAAGGTGTAGATCTCCTTAGGCCTTTTGTAATACTTAGCTGCAGGCTTGTAAAAACTCTATCAGCTTATTAATATGAATACGGGGGTTTTTTTTATACCTGCCCAGGCGCGGACTTCGAGCGCAGACCTCAAAGTCCTTGAGGACTCCGAAGAGCTTCAACAGCTGTGGGCAATCCTCGAAGTAGCTAGGTCCGAAGGCCCCCCTCGGTTTAAGCTTCCGAGGGGGCCTAACGGCGAAGCCATCTCCGAAGTAGCTCAGGATTTATTAGCCGCTGTGAAGACGGAGTACCTTTGGGGTCCTTCGTCTTTGCCTTCGCGAACGGCCTTAGCAGGCGACGAAGCCCTAGACTTTTCTGCCTTCGATACGGCACCGCCTGCTTCGCTAACTTGGAGCGACCTGCAAGGTGCAAGACGGAGCTTACGGGCTTCGGAGCCTGGATGGGCTAGTCGAGGGAGAGCGGGCTCCGACGAGGCGACGTCCAGCCGAGGTGGCCCTGGCCGAAGAAGGGGCAAGCGAGGGTTGGGGCCTCGCACACGGTTCTTCTTAGGCTTAGATACAGATTATACGTAGTTTTGCTTCTGAAGTATGTTTGTAACACACTTCTCAACATACAATGAATAGAGTTTGTTATCTTTGCATACTTCGTCTGTATGCTTCGTGTTGTTTGGCTTCGAACGTTTTAGCTTGCTGCGCTCGTACTGCGTATTACATTCGCACACCTCGCATACATGCTTCCCCCCTTTGCTCGTAGCAGCTAGGGACTTAGGCGTTGCTGGTGCGGGCAAAAAATAAACGATGCGAAGGGTGCGCCTTTTGGCGGCTTCGACGTACGAATTTTATTTAAGCGAAGGCCTCCTTTGGGCTTCGAACGCTTTAATTTGGTGCGAAGCAGGGCTTCGGCTGCTCGGAATTTTACTGAGCGAAGGCCTCTTTTGGGCTTCGAACGCGCTAACTTGGTGCGAAGCAAGGCTTCGACTCAACCAAGCCTCGCGAGGCATGCTTTGGCATGCTAGGATTTGGATGCTGTGCGTGAGCGAGGCTCTGAAACACACTTAGATTATGGCGAAGTATGATTTCGAGACGCTTAGGCGTATTATACACGAGCACGCGAATCCAGGCTTCGGAGCGTGTTTAGATAATGAAGCAAGGCTTCGGAACTTGGTCCTGTAATGAGAAGGATATTTGGTGTGGATTCACCGAACCTGTGATAGTGTGAGCCACCTTCGACTCCGAGCCACCTTCGACTCTGGGTCACCTTCGACCCTGGGATGCTTTGGGTGCGGAACCCGGAATCCCTGGGATGCTTCGGGCGCGGAGCCCGGAATCCCCGGACGCGTCGGGCCAGTGGCCCGGAGTCCTTTTAGCCCGCTGCTACGGGCTCGGGGGCACTGTGTAGCCTTCGGAGGGGTACTCCGGATTTTATAAAGCGAAGCCAGGCTTCGGTTTTAAATAAGGCGAAGCATGGCTTCGGGTTTAAATAAGGCGAAGCATGGCTTCGGTTTTTAAGTAAGGCGAAGCATGGCTTCGGTTTTTGAACAAGGCGAAGCATGGCTTCGGTTTTTGAATAAGGCGAAGCATGGCTTCGGTTTTTAAATAAGACAGAGCGAAAAATTGTATTCAAGGGCGAAGCAGGGCTTCGGCTTTAAGGCGAAGCAAGACTTCGAGCTTATATTAATGTAAATGCAGATTGGCGCATCGAAGTAAGGCTTCGGGCGGTACTTACCTTGTAGCCCTCGGGGCTTCGATGACCTTTGAAACGTGGAGCGGAGCCCCTTGCCGGAGAGTGGGCTCCGGTATGCGAAGGATGGAAGAAGGCGAAGGTGGCCTCCGATCTGCACCCGAAGCCCCTTGCCGGAGGGTGCGCGAAGCGAGAAAGCCTCGAAGCTCCCCCCTCGGGTGCACTTCGGGTTGCAGGCAGTGGTAGAGAACTTAGCTTCTAGGACTAAATTCCCCACGGACGGCGCCAACTGTTGGAACAATTGCGTTAGTTCCAGCAGGTTTTCCTGTGGTGGTGTATGATGTGGAGAATGAACCTCGATGGGTTCTCTCAGAGGGAGAAGGGGTTTATACTGGTTCGGGCCTCCCCTAGGGGATAATAGCCCTACGTCCAGTTTGTGGTGGATTTGGCATGGTAAGCCTTAGTGTGGAGAAGAGAACTACAGAGTCTCATGGCCCTCTGGGGTGTCTCCCCTGTTACAAGGGCTTGGCCCTGCTTTTATAGGCACGCAGGCCAAAGGAAAAGACTGGGATGCCCCCTATGAGACCTAGGCTCATAGGGGCAGAGAGGGGAAAAGGAGCTAGCTACGGTACAAAAAGTGTCAGACAACTTTACAGCTTTACTGACGTGTCAGGCTACGCCAGGCTTTGACCAGCTAAAAGATACACCGAAGGTGGAGGCTGGGGGGAAGGCTTCGGAGTGCACCCCGGAGGGGAGCTTCGAAGCATGCTCCGGAGGGCAGCCTCCGGACGGGACTCCAGAGGGCGGCCTCCGGTCCTGGCTCTCGGAGGGTGGCCTCCGGACTTGACTCCGGAGGGCGGCCTCCGGACTTGGCTCCCGGAGGGTGGCCTCTGGACTGGACTCTGAGGGGCGGCCTCCGAACTGGACTCCGGAGGGCGGCCTCTGGACTGGACTCCGGGGGGCGGCCTCCGGACTTGGCTCTCGGAGGGTGGCCTCCGGACTGGACTCCGGAGGGTGGCCTCCGAACTGGACTCCGGAGGGCGGCCTCCGGACTGAACTCCGGAGGGCGGCCTCTGGACTTCTGCGCCCGGAGGGTGGCCTCTGGCGCCATGCGCCAGGGCCCGGACTGGGGTTCCGGGCCGGACCCCCTGGTCTGAGGGCTCCGAAGCTACGGACCCCGAAAGGCACCTTGGGACCTGGAAACAACACTTAGACAGAAAACAGGCTCCGACAGTACTGGGCTCTAGGCCGAAGGCTGTCGGGGGCTGACGTCATTTGGCCCCTGTTTAAGGGAAATATATTTCCCCAACAGCCGGGGAACCCGAAGGGCTCCTTCCTTTTCCGGCGAGGTTCCCAAAAGCATCGGATAGCCTTCCATAAGCGCAAAAACGTGTCGGCTAAGGAAGGAAAGGGGGCGGCGGCGACCAGGGAAGGTGATCCGGGCGATCGCGGTGACCGGCGGCGAGGAAACAGAAAGGGATCGCCGGGAGGAAGGAAGGGGGCGATCCCCTTCCATGGAGAAGACGAATCTAACAGGTGGGCTCCACCTGTCAGAGGGCGAACGGGAAAACGAGCGCCGACAGGCGGGCCATGACTGTCAGAGGGAGGGAGGCGGAAGTGAGAGGCTGCCATGCGGGGCCAGGCAGGGCGCGGGCGGGAGGAGAGAGGGGGAAGCGGCGCCGACAGGCGGACCCCACCTGTCGGTGGCATGCTGCTGGATTGGGCCGGGCTCAGGGTGAATTCGAGGTTGAGGCCCATTAAGGATTAAAATCTTTTCTGATTAAAAATAAATCCAGTATTTCATATATTTGATTAAGGGTTGAATCACTGTTGATAAAAATTTGTAAAAATTCCTAAAATTATATTTTGGCCTCTAGTTTATCTCATAAAATTTTCAGGTCCATATTTTGAATATTTCTCCCTGTTTGACTTTGTTTGGGTTCTTTTAGTATTTTTCTTTAATAAATAAATCCAGAATTGATTTAAATAATAATTTTCTTTTCTTTTATTTGTTTTTATTTCTTTGGGTGTTACAATCCTATCCCCCTTACAGAGAATCTCGTCCTCGAGATTCGGATCAATCCTCGAATAGCTCAGGATGTTGTGCCTTGAGTTCATCCTCTTTTTCCCATGTAGCTTCCTCTACGGGATGATTGCTCCACTGTACTTTACAGAAGCGGATGACCCGACTCCTGGTGGTCCTTTCTTTGACTTCCAATATCTTGACCGGCTTTTCCATGTAGGTCAGATCCTCTTGAACATCCAACTGCTGTAGGTCCACTTGATCTGTCGGAACGCGCAGACACTTCTTGAGTTGGGATACGTGAAATACGTCATGTACTCCAGCCAATGAGGGCGGTAATTTCAACTGATATGCAACTTCACCTTGGCGTCGAACAATGGGAAATGGTCCAACATATCGAGGGGCCAACTTTCCTCTCATGTTAAACCGTTGAGTACCACGGAGAGGCGTAACTCGAAGGTAAACATGATCTCCTTCTTCAAAGGCTAGGTCTCGGCGACGATTGTCTGCGTAGCTCTTCTGTCGTGATTGGGTCGTCTTGAGTCTGTCTCTGATGATCCGTACCTTCTCTTCAGCTTCACGCAGAATGTCTGTTCCGAATACTTGGGATTCACCGGTTTGGTCCCAAAGTAGGGGCGTCCTGCACTTACGTCCATATAGGGATTCAAAAGGAGACATCTGAAGGCTGGCTTGATAGCTGTTGTTGTACGAAAACTCAGCGTACGGCAAGCTCTTGTCCCAAGTGGCTCCAAAATCCAAGACACATGCTCGAAGCATATCCTCCAATATCTGATTCACCCTTTCTATTTGTCCATCCGTCTGAGGGTGGTAGGCAGTACTGAAGTTCAATCTTGTTCCCATCTCTTCTTGAAGGTTCTTCCAAAACGAGAGGTGAACTGGCTTCCTCTATCGGACACTATCTTCTTGGGTACTCCGTGAAGACCTACGATCCGGGCCATGTATAGTTCTGCCAGCTTAGGGCCACTAAAGGTCGTCTTGACGGCTATGAAATGTGCTACTTTCGTAAGCCGATCGATGATTACCCAAATAGAATCATACCCAAGTTGGGTCTTTGGTAGTCCGGTGATGAAATCCATACCGATCTCTTCCCACTTCCATTCAGGCACTTTAAGTGGCTATAACAATCCTGCAGGCCTCTGATGTTCAGCTTTTACTCTTCTGCAGGTGTCACACTCGGCGACGAACTGGGCAATCTCTCTTTTCATGCTGACCCACCAATAACGTTCCTTCAGGTCCTGGTACATCTTGGTACTGCCGGGATGAATGGAGTACAATGTCTCATGGGCTTCTCTCAGGATAAGGGTCTTTATCTCTGGCTTAGATCTGGTACGCATATCCGGGTTCCAAACCATATGGTGCTGTTTTCGTCCTCTGAAAATCCTGGGGCTTTTCCTTGCCTCATGTTCTTCCTAATGGCAGCTATATCCGGGTCTTCCAATTGAGCTTCGCGGATTTGTTCGAACAAGACAGGTTGAGTCTCCAAGGTGGCTAGATATGCTCCTGTGGTTAATCCAAGGTTTAACTCTTCCATCTCTCTACATAACAAGGGTCCGTGTTCTTGAATCATCATGGCGGTGCAATATCCCTTGCGACTTAATGAATCAGCTACCACATTTGCTTTTCCGGGGTGGTAGTGAATACCTAAGTCATAGTCCTTGATTAGTTCCAACCATCGTCTTTGCCTCAGATTGAGGTCTGGCTGTGTGAAGATGTACTTCAAGCCCTTGTGATCCGTAAAGATCTCACAGCGATTTCCAACCAAATAGTGCCTCCAAATCTTAAGGGCGTGAACCACAGCGGCTAATTCCAAATCATGGGTCGGGTAGTTCAACTCATGAGGTCTCAACTGACGGGAGGCATAAGAGAGAACTTTTCCGTCTTGCATAAGAACACATCCCAATCCTTGGCGAGATGCGTCACAGTAGACATGGAAGTCTTTATGGATATCGGGTAGGGTTAGTATGGGTGCTGACACCAGACGGGTCTTGAGAGTGCGGAAATTTTCCTCGCATTCAGGAGTCCATTCAAACTTCTCTCCTTTCTGCAACAACTTGGTCATTGGCTTGGCTATCTTAGAAAAATTCTCAATGAACCTCTGATAATATCCGGCCAAACCGAGAAAACTTCGTATCTCAGATACGTTCGTGGGTGGCAGCAAATCCGTATCTGCTTCTACGGTGGCAGGGTCTACTGCGATTCCCTGCGCAGAGATGATGTGTCCAAGGAATTTTACTTCTGTCGTCCAAAACTTGCATTTGCTGTACTTGGCATACAATTGGTGTTCCCTTAGCTTCCCTAAGGTTAACCGGAGGTGAGCCTCGTGCTCTTTTTGGTCCTTGGAATAAATGAGAATGTCGTCTATGAAGACTACGATGAATTTGTCCAAATACTCCATGAACACCTTATTCATCAGTATTCATGAAGAATGCAGGGGTGTTGGTCAATCCAAAGGACATAACCATGCACTCATATAATCCATAACGGGTGGTAAAGGCAGTCTTGGGTATATCTTCTTCCCGGATCCTTAACTGGTGATAACCAGAACGCAAGTCGATCTTCGAGAATACTGTAGCTCCTTTTAGCTGGTCGAAGAGATCGTCGATCCGAGGCAACGGGTACTTATTCTTGATGGTTACTTCATTCAAAGCGCGATAATCCACACACATACGCTTTGCCTTGTCTTCTTTCTTCTCGACGAAGATGACGGGGGCACCCCACGGCGATGTGCTAGGTCTGATGTAGCCTTTCTTCTCGAGGTCCTCCAACTATTGCTTCATCTCAGCTAACTCATTGGCGGCCATCCGGTATGGTCGCTTATAAATAGGGGTGGTTCCGGGCACCAAGTCGATCCTGAACTCGATATCCCTCTTGGGTGGCATCCCTGGTAAATCCTCTGGAAATACGTCCGGGTATTCGCACACTATTGGTATCTCTTCAAGGGTAATCTGGTGCAGTATTGGCCTTCTGATCTTCAGACTTGGCATTTGAAATGTGACGGCAGTCCCTTCTTCACTGGTCACAGTCACTTTTCTCTGGGCACATTCTATTACCCCTTGGTATTTGTTCAACCAATCCATCCCTAGAATGAGGTCCAACCCTTGGCATTCTATGAGGATGGGGTCAGCCCAAAATACGATGCCGTGGATATCTATCCATACTTTTGGGCTATAGGTTAGGGCCAGGGTTTGTTTTCCCGGGGTGACTATTTGTACGGCTCTGGGTAGTTCTTCTATGTTTAGATCGTTCTTTCCCACAAAATCGGTTGATATGAAGGAGTGCGTAGCTCCAGTGTCGAATAAAACCACGGCAAGTGCTGAATGTACCAAGAACTTACCCATCACTATCTCTGGTGCGGCCTGAGCTTCTTCAGCGGTGACGTGATTGACTCGGGCGTGGATGGCGGGGTTCGCGGCAACTCCTTGGACGCGCTTGGGGTGAGGGCACGCATTGGAGTAATGCCCTTCCTGACGCCAGTTGAAACATACCACGGGCTTGTCGTGCTTGTCGCGCAGGATTTCCGCCTTCTTTGCCGGGGTGGTTGGTGCAGTTGGGGCGGCGGGAGCGGGGCGAGGCTGTCCGGTTCCGGCGTTGGCGGTGGGTGGCGCCGGGCGATACATGGGTCGGGGGTGGTACTGCGGTGCTGGTGGAGGAGGGGTGAATCGGGGCCTCTGTGCCATGCCTTGGTTCTGCCTGAAGGCTATCATCCTCTTCTTCTTCAGGTCAACCTTATTCTGTTGGGTCTCCTGCATAATAGCTTTGTTCACCAACTTTTGAAAGTTGGCAAAATCTCCAGAGATGAGTTGTAGGGACAACTCATCCTTCAGTCCCCGGAGGAACTTAGCCTGCCTGGCCGCATCGGTACGGACCTCCTCAGGTGCGTATCGGGCCAGACGGTTGAACTCGTGCAGGTACTCGGTTACGGACCTGCTCCCTTGCTGCAGGTCTCTGAACTCCTGTTGTTTCTGTGCGATAACACCGTCGGGGATGTGGGCGGCACGGAAAGCGGCCGAAAACTCTGCCCAAGTATGGGCGTGGCCCTCGGGCAGAGTCTCGCGATGATTGTCCCACCACTCTGTGGCGGGACCATGAAGCTGGTGGGTGGCGAAGGCCACCCTTTCCTGCTCGGTGCAGGTAAGGAGGTCGAGCTTCTTCTCGATGGCTCGTAACCAATCCCCAGCCTCCATGGGGTTGGTGGTGCTTGAGAAGGTCGGTGTGGCGGGTCGAGGTAGCTCGGGCTGTTGGTGGAGTCGGAAGAACTGAGCCTGCTGCTCTTGCATCTGCTGCTGCATCTGGTTCAGAAGGGCTGAGACCAGCTGGTTTTGCGTGGCCATCATCTCGGCTAGAGTGGGGTGATTGGCAACCGGGGCTTGCCTTTGCCCAGTTGCTCCCCACTGAGGCAAGTTTCCATTATCTCCTCCGTTCTGAGGAGCGTCGGAACCCTGAGTGTTGGTCATCCTGGAGTTTTCAAAGTAGACAACATTTATTTTTAGAGAACTTTTTATGTTTTATTTCAAAAGGTACCGTTCTTGCGGTTACATTTATTTATTTCGTCATTCATGCCTTATGTTTTGACATGAATGGTAATACAAGCAAGCAAAAATGAAAAACAATCAACCGTAAAACTACGTCTACGGTAGCTCAGGGGACGGCTCAATCTCAGGCTCGTGGGAGACGGTCGGGGTCGAAGAGCTGCATGGTCCGGCGGGTGGTGCACTGCGGGAGATCCTCTTGGGCCTCACGGTAGGGATCCGAAGGGGTTTCTTCTTGCGGGGCGGAAGAGGCGCGATCTCCTCAATGTCCTTCTTCAATTCTTCGATCTGGTAACGGAGCTGTGGGTTGATGGCGACATGCTGCCGAAGGAGCTCATTCTGACGCCGTAACTCCTCTGCCTCGGCTGCCAAGCGATGTCCCTGCTGGATACGGCGACGAAGATCTCCGTTCTCGCGGTTCAGTTCCTCAGAAGACTGTCGGTAAAAACTGATCATGTCGCGCTGTCCATTGGCGTCCTGTAGTGTCTCGTAATGAAGATCATCCATGGCCTCCAACAAGCGCATGGTATGACCAATCGCAGAATGGCGCTGGGAGAGTGTGCTGACGAAGACGCTGTGGGGACTCCCTGGGGTGCAAAGAGGTACGAAGCGAAAGTCCGTGTCGTAGAGCTCACTGTCATAGATCATCCGGAGCTCTGTGAGTGCCTGGAGGGCGGTGCGCTGGCTGGCAACCAGGAAGGTAGGTCCTCCTCCGCGGTAGGTGTGAGCTGTCTGAGGGGAGGGTTGGACGACGACGGTGACCTCGCAGAAGCTTTCTTCCTCGTCGGGGAAGACTCCATGGTACATCGGCTCATGCTGAAATCCGAGGAAACCGACGAGCATGCGCAGCTCGCGGATGAATCCGGCCTCATCACGAAGGTTCCCACTCATGGTACGGACCGACATCTACAAAAGAGAGAAAGTTTTTGTGAAAATCTCGGAAGATGAGAGGATAAGTAGTGCTTGTAGGAAAATATAGTATAAGTCCTAAGGTCAGGTCTGTTTGGCTTCCTACAGTCAAGTCGGCTCTGATACCATCTTGTCGCGCCCCGATTTAATAAATCAGGACTTTATTGAAATTCCATAGAAAATCAATAAAACAAGACGTTCATCACGCGACCTCATACAATACGGGCAATCATTCACGGTTCGTAGACCGCATTAATACAAAAGTGAATAAAGATGAAGAGAAACTAATAAAATAAGGGTCCTAGATGAACGCCTCCTTCCAGTCTCGCCTTGACTGGGTCGCTACTCCAGACCTTCATCCTCCTCGTAGTAGACGGGCTCTGATGGTGTAAGTCAACGGGGTGAGTACAGATGTACTCAGCAAGCCGCCGAATGCAAATATAATGCAAGGTAATAACAAGGGAGATAGTGGCTAGTTTTGCGGAAGCAGCATATTTGTAAAGCATTAAATGTGAGCAATTTATTAGTACAGAAAGGAAAACATGTGAATGCATCATCATCTTCTAACTCGAGGAATACGTTTTACCTCCCCGCACAACAGTCCTTACATGCCATGAATAAATCATCCATTCAAACAATTGTAAACTAACTGCGAGTAGTCACACAACCCGCCCTTGACCGTGGGCTCGGCTTTTCGAAAAGATTGAATTACTCTGATCAGAGATGTACCACTGTACCCACAAGGAACGCACTCATCACTTACACCAGAGTGTAACGAGATGACCCATTTCACGGGAACTCGTGCCAAAACCTTCCATATGGTCTCCCCCGACTCAACAGCACCCTCTTATAGGTTTCGTACCGTGTCTCGCCATGTCGAGTTTCCACAATACCCCCCCTTGAGCCATCGTCGGTACAAGGCGCCCTGAGGGCTAGCCCCTTGCCCCCTCCACTATGGTACTGAGAGCCGGAGTGTTCCACACTTCCAGTTAGGACTTACCCATTAGACTTGTGGTTGGTACGGAAGTGCTTTGCAACAGATCCCGCAGACCGGTCCTTATAGTGCCCCGGGTGCGACATACCAAAACCCGAGCTTGCACCCGGAACCCACCATACTTATAACATGCCTAACTCCAACAGAGTCCAGAGACAAGAATAACAGGGTATTTCATATACCAGAATCCATCTAATCTACGACTCATTCTTTATATCTTATAGCAGTTGTGCCGGTACATTGGGCACTAGCTAATATAATATTTGTAGAGTGACAAGGAGTTAAGGCTCAATAAGCATGGCTTGGGTTTGCACACAAGGACGGGGGTCCAATAAATATAAGTGTAGGGCTTGATCTTTGACTAATGCAATATTAACCTATGTGTTATAGCGATAATTTATTAAATCATGGGCTCAATAATGATCAACTGTTTCCACAGAGGTGGTCGATGACTTGCCTTGATCAGCAAAGGGGGATGGAGGAACCTCGGGATAGAACTCCTGCTCCTCGACGAACTCGTAGTCTTCTCGATACGGAAAAGTAAACAATACATTCAATAAACAGATAAAATCCACCAAATAATCAACATACATATTTGTGGGTGTTTTTATGTGAAGTAATATTTTAATATTCTAAAGTTTGGCATAAAACAGTAAAACTTAACCTTTTAGGATTTTTCCTAATTTATTTTCTGTATTTTTAATTTTAACCCTAAGGGGTTTTTATTCTTTTATTTGTTAAAAATATTTTTGGGTAATAGTAACATACTGTTTTTATGGCATTAATGTGTAGAGAATATTATTCTGGATTTAACAAAATTTGAATGGTGAAATTTGGAGTTAAAATGAGCAAGATATGAATTTTTGAAGTTTTAAACTATTTTCTGAATTTTATTTAAACTGGAAAATGGGCTCTGGTCCACGGTGAGCCAGGCCCACGGTGGACTGCGCCACTGTGCGCGTGTACCGGATCAACCAGATCCGTTGGATCCAGATCCGGCGGCCAGGCGCGAGGCGGGATCCCTTAAGTGAGAATGGACGGCTCAGATTAAAACAGAGCGAACGGGTACACGTGGACGCCTGAGATCGATCGGGGGTTTTAAGTGGTGATCGACGACCGAGAGGCCTCGATACCCCTTTGACCAGATCCGAGGGCCCAGATTAAATCCTGGAGGGATTTAATCCTAGCCCTCCGATCGCGATCGGGCGGTTGCGGCGCGATACGGCACGACAAGACGTAAGGGGGCGCGTACCCCCCTTCGTCTCCGGCGACGGCGGCCTCGGATGCGATGGCGACGGCGGCGGCGAGCGCCTAAGGGCATAGCTAACGGCAAAAATGGAATGGGGAGGGGAGGGCGGTCATGACCGTACCTTTGACGACGACGGAGGTCCGGAGGTGACTGGCGGCGAGCGTAGACGGCGGAGGGGTTTCGGGTGCTCGACGGCGACGGCGATCTGGTGGTCTTCACGACTGATGGAGTGGTGGCCGATGATGAGCGGGCTCCGGCGGTCTCGTCGGTGGCGGTGGCTAGGACGGGGGAGGTCCGAGGCGATGGCGAGGGCTCGCCGGAGGCGAAGCAGAGCTAAAGGCCGAAAAGAAGGCGGCGGCGCTCTGTTCTCGCTCGGCTTGGGTTGCTACGGTGTGGACTGAGCGCTGTGAGGGCGAGGGTATAAATAGGGGCTCGCCGACGCCCAGATGGCAAGGAATGCCGGGGAACCCGAAGGGATCCTTCCTTTTCCGGTGAGGTTCCAAAAAGCATCGGATAGCCTTCCATAAGCGCAAAAACGTGTCGGCTAAGGAAGGAAAGGGGGCGGCGGCGACCAGGGAAGGTGATCCGGGGTGATCCGGGCGATCGCGGTGACCGGCGGCGAGGAAACAGAAAGGGATCGCCGGGAGGAAGGAAGGGGGCGATCCCCTTCCATGGAGAAGACGAATCTGACAGGTGGGCTCCACCTGTCAGAGGGCGAACGGGAAAATGAGCGCCGACAGGCGGGCCATGACTGTCAGAGGGAGGGAGGCGGAAGTGAGAGGCTGCCATGCGGGGCCAGGCGGGGCGCGGGCGGGAGGAGAGAGGGGGAAGCGGCGCCGACAGGCGGACCCCACCTGTCGGTGGCATGCTGCTGGATTGGGCCGGGCTCAGGGTGAATTCGAGGTTGAGGCCCATTAAGGATTAAAATCTTTTCTGATTAAAAATAAATCTAGTATATCATATATTTGATTAAGGGTTGAATCACTGTTGATAAAAATTTGTAAAAATTCCTAAAATTATATTTTGGCCTCTAGTTTATCTCATAAAATTTTCAGGTCCATATTTTGAATATTTCTCCCTGTTTGGCTTTATTTGGGTTCTTTTAGGATTTTTCTTTAATAAATAAATCCAGAATTGATTTAAATAATAATTTTCTTTTATTTCATTTGTTTTTATTTCTTGGGGTGTTACAGGCCCTCACCGGGAAAACTCTCCGTCAGGGCGTGTATTGGCCCAATGTTGCCGCCGATGCTGAAGAGCTGGTGCGCCCCTGCCAAGGGTGCCATTGGATGGGGCGGCGGAGCCATCGGCCTCCCACCGACCTACAAATCATTGCGCCTGTTTGGCCTTTAGCTCGATGGGGGCATGGACCTCGTCGGTCCGTTTCCTAGGGCTAAGGGCAATTTGCGCTTTGCCATCGTCGTCATTGAGTACTTCTCCAAGTGGGTCAAAGCCGAGCCGCTGACTGTTATCACCTCCCGAAGCATCTAGAAGTTCTTTTGGCAAAACATCGTCTGCCGATTTGGAGTGCCCAAGAAGCTCACGTTGGATAATGGCACTCAGTTCGATGTGAGTACTTTCAAGGCATTCTGCGAGGAGCTTGGGGTACAGCTATGCTTTGCGGTCGTCCGACATCCGCAGTCTAACGGAGCCATCGAACGAGCCAATGGGCATATACTGTCCAGCCTTAACAAGCGTATCGTGGGTTTGGCTAAGGGCCTATGGCCCGAAGAATTTCCTAAGATTTTGTGGTCTATTCGTACCACCCCTTCTGTCACGCCCCGATTTAATAAATCAGGACTTTTATTGAAATTCCATAGAAAATCAATAAAACAAGCCGTTCATCATGCGGCCACGTACAATACGAGCAATCATTCACGGTTCGTAGACCGTATTAATACAAAAGTGGATAAAGATGAAGAGAAACTAATAAATCAAAGGGTCCTAGATGAACGCCTCCTTCCAGTCTCGCCTTGACTGGGTCGCTACTCCAGACATTCATCCTCCTTATAGTAGACGGGCTCTGGTGGTGTAAGTCAACGGGGGTGAGTACAAACGTACTCAGCAAGCCACCGAATGCAAATATAATGCAAGATAATAACAAGGGAGATAGTGGCTTATTTTGCGGAAGAAGCATAATTGTAAAGCATTAAATGTGATCAATTTATTAGTACTAAAATGTAAACTTGTGTATGCATCATCATCTTCTAACTCGAGGGGTACAGTCAGCCCCACCTCGCTCAACAGTCCTTACATGCCATGAATAACTCAACCATTCAAACAATAGTAAACTAACTACGAGTAGTCACACAACCCGCCCTTGACCGTGGGCTCGGCTTTTCGAAAAGATTAAATACTCTTATCAGAGGTGTACCACTGTACCCACAAGGCACGCACTCACCACTTACACCAAAGTGTAACGAGATGACCCATTCTACGGGAACTCGTGCCAAAACCTTACATATGGTCCTCCTCGACTCAACAGCACCCTCTTATAGGTTTCATATGGTGTCCTGACGCATCAGAGCCCCACCATACCCCCCCTTGAGCCTCGTCGGTACAAGTCACCCGCAGGTTGCCCCTTGCCCCCTCCACTATGGTGCATCGAGTCGGATTGTTCCATACTTCTAGTTAGGACTTACCCATTAGACTTGTGGTTGGTACGGAAGTGCTTTGCAACAGATCCCGCAGACCGGTCCTTATAGCGCCCCGGGTGCGACCAACCAATTCCTGAGCTTGCACCCGGAACCCACCATACTTATAACATAGCCAACTCCAACAGAGTCCAGAGACAAGAATAACGGGGAACTTCATATAACAGAATCCATCTATCTACGACTCATTCTCTTTTTATCCTATAGTAGTTGTGCCGGTACATTGGGCACTAGCTAATATAATATTAGTAGAGTGACAAGGAGTTAAGGCTCAATAAGCATGGCTTGGGTTTGCACACAAGGACGGGGATCTAATAAATATAAGTGTAGAGCTTGATGTTTGACTAATGCAATATTATCCTATGAGTTATAGCGATAGTTATGAAAAACTGGGCTCAATGATGATCAACTATTTCCACAGGAGGGTTCGATGACTTGCCTTGCTCAGCAAAGGGTGAAGGTGGAACCTCGGGATAGAACTCCGGCTCCTCGACGAACTCATAATCTTCTCGATACGGAAAAGTAAACAGTACATTCAATAAATAGATAAAAATCCACAAATAATAAACATACAAATTCATGGGTTTTATTAGGTGAAATAAGGTTTTAATATTCTGAGGTTTGGTGAAAAACAGTAAAACTTATATTTTAAGGTTTTTCCTAATTTATTTTCTGAATTAATAAGTTTAACCCTAAGGGGTTTTTATTCATTTAATTAATAAGATTATTTTGGGCAATATTAACATACTGTTTTTATGGCATTAATGTGTAGAGAATAAAATGCTGAATTTAACAAAATTAGAATGGTGAAATTTGGAGTTAAAATGAGAAAGTTATGAATTTTCAAAGTTTAAATCAATTTCTGGAATTTTATTTAAACTGGAAAATGGGCTCTGGTCCACGGTGAGCTAGGCCCACGGTGGACCGGCGATTGTGCGCGTGGACCCGGGCGGTCTGGACCGTTGGATCTGGATCCAGTGGCCAGATGCGAGGCGGGTGGGTATAATGAGATTGAACAGCTGAGATTAAAACGGGCGAAGGGTACGCGTGGACGCACGAGATCGATCCAAGGGTTTAAGTAGCGATCGACGGCTGTGATCACCCCGTACCCCTTTGACCAGATCTACGGCTGTGATTAAATCCCGAAGGGATTTAATCTGTGCGCTTCGATTGCGATCGTGCGGCCAGGATTTAATCCAGCACGGCACGCGCGTAAGGGGGCACAGTACCCTTCGTCTCCGGCGACGGCGGCCTCGGGCGCGACGGCGATGCGGCGGCGAGCGCCTAGGGGCCTAGGTTTCGGCTAAAATGGAATGAGGAGAGGACGGCGAACACGATGGTACCTGCGGCGGCGACGATGATCAACGGATGGTGACCGGCGACGAGGGGTAGAAGGGGAGAGTGTTCGGGTGCTCGACGGTGACGGCGATCCGACGGGTTCCACGGCCAACCGAGGGGTGGCCGAGGATGGGCGGGCTCCGGCGGTCTCGACGGTGGCGACGGCATGGACGGGGGCGGTCCGAGGCGGCGACGATCGATGGCCGGAGGTTGAGCAGGGGAGAAAAACCAAAGACCGAGTGGGAGCGCTCTGAAGGCTATGGCTCGGGCTCAGGTGGTGTGGGCTGAGTGCGGTGAGGGGAGGGGTTCTTATAGGGGTCGCCGGTGGTGGATATGGCAAGGGAAATGAAGGAACCCCGAAAGGGTTCCTTCCATACTCCGGCGAGGGTTTCCATCTTCGGCCAAGCTTCCATATTTGTGAAACCGAGTCGGCTATAGATGGAAAGAGGGCGGTGGTGCATGGAGAAGGTGATCCGGGGTTGGATCGGGGCGGCCGGCGGCGAGGGAAGGAAAGATATCGCCGGGAAAGGAAAGGGGAGGGGGATTTCCATCGGAGAAGACGGATCCGACAGGTGGCCCCCACCTGTCGGCGGGTGAGCGAGGAAGGAAAGTTATACAGGCGGGCCCCGTCGGTCAGAGAGAGGAAGAGGGAAGTGAGTGGCTGCCATGTGGGGCCGAGGCGGGCGCGGGCGAGAGAGAGAGGCGGGAGGCGGCGCCGACACCTGGGTCCCACTTGTCAGTGGCTCAAGACTGGATTGGGCCGGGCTTGAGGTAGATTGGAGGTTTGCGGCCCATTAGGATTTAAATTATTTTTTTGATTTAAAATAATTGCAGTAATTTATATATTTGATTAAGGGTTGAATCACTGTTGATAAAAATTTGTAAAAATTCCTAAAATTATATTTTGGCCTCTAGTTTATCCCATAAAATTTTCAAGTCCAAATGTTGAATATTTCTCCCTGTTTGGCTTTAATAGGGCTCTTTTAGGAATTTTCTTTAATAATAAAACTCAGAAATTTCTTTAATATTATTTTTCTTTTATTTTATTTCATTTTAATTCTTGGGGTCTTACACCTTCCCGAGCAACCGGATTCACCCCCTTCCAGCTATTGTTCAGAGACGAAGCAATGATGCCGACAGAGCTTCAGGCCGGCTCCCTGTGGGTCACAACTCCAGAAGATGATCGAGAGCGTGCTGTCTCCCTCGACCTCATGGAAGAATCAAGGCTCTGAGCCATCGCTAACCTTTCCAAGTATCAAATGCAGACTGAAAGCATGGTACGACCCCAAAGTAAAGCGAAGCGAGTTCCAGCCAGGGCATCTCGTCGACTTCGAACGACCGGGTCCTACCGTCTAGCTACTCTAGAAGGCGAAGATCTGAAGCACACTTGGCATGCGGAGCATCTGAAGCACTATTTTGCGTAGTTCGATGTAATACATTCTGCCTTTTTATTTTTCACTGTACTGGATTTCTCAGTTTCAATAATAAAAAATCTAGCGAACGTTCTACCGAAGTGGACGCACTACGGTACTAAGCGTAATCCCGGCAGACTTGAAGGGTTCCGAGCTCTAGCTCGAAGCACCCCATTTTGGGTTCCGAGCTCTGGCTCTAAGCACCCTACCTCAAGGTTCTGAGCTCCGGCTCGAAGCACCCCATTTTGGGTTCCGAGCTCCAGCTCAAAGCACCCTATTATGGGTTCTGAGCTTCGGCTCGAAGCACCCTACCCCAGGGTTCCGAGCTCCGGCTCGAAGCACCCCTTTCTGAGTTCTGAGCTCCGGCTCGAAGCACCCTACCCTAGGGTTCCGATCTCTGGCTAGAAACCCCTTTCTGAGTTCCGGGTTCCGGCTTGAAGCACCCTACCTCAGGGTTCTGAGCTCCAGCTCGAAGTACCATCGCTTGGATCCTGAGCTCCGGTTCAGAGTGCCTTACGTCCGCGTTCCGAGCTCTGGCTCGAGGCACCCTACAATTGGGTTCCAAATACCTGGCCTAGAGTGCCTCGTGTCAAGTCCCGAGCGCCAGGTCAGACACGTCGTGTCTTGTATTAAGTAAGTGTGGTATTTCTGGCTCCCGATCCTAGGCTCTAACGCATTGCACCCAGCCAACAAGTCGCCTTCCCACAAAGAGAGGGGAAAGAAGTGGACAAGGAAGCAATCGGGATCCATCAGAGGCGTGGGCAAGATTTCGTAAGATACATAGAACGTAGAAATACATAGAACGTAGACGATAGCTATTACAAGGTTGAACTGGAAAGTAAAACTAAGAAAACTCGTCGTCTAAGCCAAGCAGGAATCGGAAGCCTTTCCGGTCTTGAAGATTGCCTAGGCCCCTCGCACTCTCTCCAGTCCGTGCCCCCGGAGCCGCGCGAGTGGACTCCTTCTCTTTCTTCTTTCGCTTCCTCTCCTCTTTCTTTTGAGCCCGAAAAGCCTTCTGTTCTTCTTGAAGCTGGGCTCAGCTACGCAAGCCTTGATCTCCGAGCCCCAGTTCATCAGGGCCAATCTCCACGTCGGACCAATTTACTGGCTCAGGCGACGAAGATGGAGCTCGTGTCTTTTCTTCCTCTTCCTTGATAAAACCCAAGACCTCATGAAGGACCTCGGGGATAACGTGCCCGTTGTCATCTCGAGGAATGTTGAAGCGTGCAGGCCGATCGGCCCTGAGGGCCTCGAAGATGGCCCATTGGTGCCGGAGGGCCTCGCCCCCGTCAATTATCTCGACATCGGAATCACGAGTGTCACGAATACCCTAGATGATTTCCAGAAAACAACTTCCCTTTATTAATGAGTTGTCAAAGTTTCTACCTATTACAGGAGTTGCGATACTAAGGCCCTAAGGGAACTACACCTTCGAGTCCGGGAGGGGCACAAGCGATTGGAGGCTTCAAAGAGGACGAGGGAAGGCTCGGTCGAAGGGCCTCATCTATCCAGGCCTTGACTGCGTTCGGGCCCTCCGCCCTCCAAGTCGTCTAGAGAGCCCTCCAGGCTTGCGCAACCGTTTGAGTCAGGGAAAGGAGATGACTCCCCCCAAAAGCGACTGGAGGCGAGCTCGACGACAAAGGCAAGGTGCCCCGGAAGCCTCCAGTTGATGAAGTACGTCGAGGGCAGCCACCCGCGCTGACACCTTCCCGTACCTCGACACCGTGGAGCTTATCTGCCAGACAGCAGCCTGAATAAACTTCTGCCAGTGGCTGAAGGGCTCCCGGGCGACGTCGAAGGCTACGCATCCCATGCCAAAGTGCTCCAGGACTCTTTGGAGGGACACCATGGTGTCAGCCACGGTCTTCTCGCCATGTGCCAAAGCCTCGGCCGCCGCTTCATTCCGGGCCAGGAGATCTATGAAGGTCTGCTCGAGTTTGAGCCCCTGGATCTTCTAGATCTCCGCGGCGGTGACCTTCACCCGGAGCTCCTCCATCTCGGAGACCTGGACCCAGAGAGCGCCAACCTCAGCCTCGAGCCTGTCTGCTTTACCAGCTCGGTCTCGGAGCTCCTCCATCTCGAAGACTTGGGCCCGGAAGGCATCAACCTCAACCTTGAGCTTGTCTGCTTCGACAGCTCGGGCTCGGAGTCCGTCCAACTCGGAAACTTGGGCCTTGAGGACGCCGACCTCCGCGACCTGAGCTTGGAGCTCTTCGGCTCTGGCGGCCTGGGTGCGGAGGCCCAAGACCTCTGACTCTAACACCCGGAGCCGGTCAGCCTCGGCCATGCGCTCCTGGGCTACCTTCTCGGCAGCCTCGGCATGTCCACAGAGCTTTGAAGCACCGTGATTGTGGCGGCTCCGCTCAGCGAAGAGAGACACCAGCGATCCCTGTGCTAGTGCGACTATCTGCGTGCGAAGAAGCAAGGGGTAAGCCAAAAGTGAAGGAGGTGCTAGGGGCTCGTTTAGAAGTGTTCTGAAGTCATACCTAGCTCGCGGCGCTCTCGATAGCCCGGCCGAGGCCGGCACCATCCACCTAGCCGAGCTCCGATATCAGCTCGGTGTCCCTCAGGCCCAGGTAGTAGTCGTGGAGGGGAGCAGTCTTCGCCACGAAGTCTTGGCCGCTTCCCAAGAAAGGAACCAAGAGGGGCACACAGGAGTGGGCACGCCTCGGGTCCGTAGGAGGACGGACCTCGGTCCGCCGAGTGGCTTCCCCCGAGGCTCCCTCCGAGGCCTCCTCCGACTCCGCCTCGTCGTCCGACTCCGAGACCTTCGCCGCATCCGTAGGGGCTTTGGCTCTCGCACCGGCGGCACCTCCGGAGGGTGTAGGCGATGGGGCTGGGCCCCGGCAGAGGTGCCTGGACAAGGGCAAAGTAAGCCAGTCATAAGCAGCGTAAGTAAAGATACTCAGGTAAGGGATCGGTGTGAGGCTTTGTACCTTCGTTCATGGCCTCGGTCGGAGGGTCCGAAGACTGAACGTCTATGGGGGTGCGGGACCAGAAGAAGAGGTCATCCATCGAATACATCGGGGAGCCGGCCAGCGCTGCGGCTAATTCAGCCTCCACATTGGCGCTCCCCTCAACCACTCCCAAGGGGTCGACCAGCCCCCCTAAGTCTATACTATCTATCTCCCGACTTCCGCGGGAGCTGGTAGAGATCCCCTTCGACACAAGGCCACGTGGAGGAGTAGACCGAGGAGACTCCGTTGCTCCCACGTTGGACGCCTCCGGACCGGTTTCCAGAGGGGGCTACTGTAGGTTCGACGAAGCCGGGACCCTTCCGTTGTCGACGCCGCTAGAAGCCGGTCGATAGTCCGGGATGTGTCGGGGTTCGGTAGGGAGACGTCTGGCTCCATTCCCGCTTCCCCTCTAGAGGATTCCCCTTCGGAGTTGGAAGCGGAGGAGCGAGCCAGAGAGAGTCGCTTGGGACACTTCACGGTCTTCTTCTTCTTCGGAGGGCGCCTCGGAGACTCCCCGACGTTGAGATCCGCCGCCCTTTTTTTTGAAGCTGGGCGTAAGGCATCCTCCTCCAGGAGAGGAGGTGGGGAGAGGTTGAGCGCGTCCCACACGCGGTTGAATCACTCCCAGGACCTGACGAGCTCCATCCTCCGCTTGTCCTCGGCCAGAGTAGGAGCCCTGAGTATCTTCTCGGCAATCCGGGCTACTTCATCTGGGGTCTTGGCAACAAGCGACCCTGCAATCAGGTTAAACATTTTAGCATTTCTACTAACTGTTGAAGTAATAAGGAGTTTTATCAGGGGAAAAAAGCAGTCGAACCTAGCTGGTTGGAAAGCTCCGTTGAAGAAGACTCGTCTTGGGTGCTCCGAAGTGAATCCGGCCACGCCTCCTTCAGAGGCGGGATCTCGAGGGCGACGTACTCCTCTGTCAGATCCCGCATGCTCATCTGGCGGGCGACGATCTGGAGGAGTCGGATGCGGGCAGAGATTGAGCCAGCATTGGCTTCGATGGTCGCCTTCCTCTGGAACCATATGTGGCGCAGGGGTCCGGCGAGTCCGGAGTCCAGCCCGACTCGGACATAGAACCAACGGTGTATCCAGTTGGAGTACCACCATTCGTTGATGGCTTTCGCAGGGAAGGAGACAGCGTATTTCTTCCGAAGTTGGAAGTTGATGCTGCCGTAGGACTGCACCAGGCCCTCCTTCTTCTTTGGTTGGAAGAGTGCCCCATGCATCTGAGCGAAGACCTCCGTTCGGCCCTTGCATCCCTCCGCTCGCATGGCCCACTCGAAGATGGAGAGGTGGGCCACAATGTTTGGGGATAGTTGGGGCAGTTCGAGGTGGAAGGCGTCAAGGACCCCCGCCAGGAGCTCCGAAGCTGGGAACCCCAGCCCCGCGTCAAAGAATGCCTCGAAGACGATGACCTCTCCTTCGCGCGGCTTGGGGATGGTCTCCAGGCCCGGCTTCCTAGCCTCTACGCCGGGGCCAAGGCAGTGCCGGGTCGCTAGCATGATAGACTTGACCGAGCACGCTGACTTCCCCAGCTCCAGAGTCTACTCCCAAAACCTTTCTGATGCTGGGCGGAGCTCACAGGCATCGCAGGTTTCCGCCGAGCTAGGGGCCATTGCCGCTGCTGCCACTGCTGCTATTTGGCGCTGCAGGAACAGGGGGCCGACCGCTGCCGCGAGAGCGCTCCTCTCTGACATACTTGAAGATGACAGTGAAAAGAAGGTGGCTAAGAGCTAGCAAGATGGAGGTGGCGATTGTGAGTAGTTGAGAGCTTGGTTGGCCGAGCAGGAGGAAGCCAGTCTAGCTAGGAGGGGGTATTTATGCGCACACGCCGTTGCTCAGTACATTCGATGACCCGCCTGTTCGCATTCCCCCATGCACCCGCGCGTGTCGGTCGTGCGGGAGCTGCATTAAAGTCTCATCGGTCCACTCCTCTCATGCGCCGGCGCACGACGGTCAAGCTGAAGCCACATTAAAGTCTCGCTGGTCTGTTCCTCGCACGTGCTGGTGTGCGACGGTCGTACCGAAATCGCATTAAAATCTGCCGATCCAACTCCTCCCACGGGCTGGTGCGTGACGGTCACCCCGGAGTTGTGCCGAGGCCGTCGGCCAAGTCTCCCGTTGCGTTGGCACGCATCGAGCGCGCCGGAGCCTCTCCAAGGTCAATCCTGGACTCCGAAGCCTCGGAGTAGCCCCAAAGCATTCAGGGCGGATAGCCGGTTCGCTGCCAGCACCCGGGCCTCGCTGTGAGTTGATTTTTGATAAGATTAACCATCGGTATTATCTTGTGCGCTTCCTTCCTCTTCTTCCGCGCAAGGCCTTCGAGCAGAAAGAAGCGAGGGGCTACTATTGGGGGAGATAATCTCGACGAAGCTTTGAAGCGCGAGAGATGTGGAGCATTATTCGAAGGAAGGACTTCACTAGTTGGATGTTGGTGAAGGCGTAAGCCCTAGGATGGTACGGAGGCCTGATGCTCTCCTCCGAAGGAGTTCGGAGGACCTGAAGCTCGGAGGCCCGTAGTCTCGGAGCTATGAAGCCGACAGGGGGCCGAAGCCATATCCCCGAAAGGTGCGAAGGGCCCAACACTAAGGCAGAGGACCGAGACCAGTTTGGTCAAGATGGCCAAGTGACAGGATCACGATCATCGGCGCAGCGTCTGGCGCTGTTGCCATGCTCGGAATGGTTGATACGCTGTCAGGGCTACACTTCTTGTCTGTACTATAGGGCTGCAATTCTTGTCTGTACTATAGGCTTGTGTCAGGCAGTACTACCATCAGAGGGATTAGGGAGTATCGGACCCCCTATAGGGCTCCCCTATAAATACTCCCCCTCCCTAGGTTATAAAGGACATGACACTAGATCTAAGAAACACTTTGATCTGAGCTTCTCATTCCATACACATTCTCAAACCTGTTGGTCTAGTCTGTTGTTCCAACACAGACATATATGTATCGGCGGCTATATCTAGAGTGGTTTGACCGAGTGCCGCTGTCGATCTGATACAAGGTACCAGATTTCACCAAGTTCTCAGGATAAGACTTGATTTCCACGATCGAGCACATTAGCCGGTTTCTCACCCAGTGTGGGGAGGCATCGGCTAACGAAGCGTTGAAGGTCCGACTTTTTCCGCTATCCCTATCAGGATCGGCCTTCGCGTGGTTTTCTTCGCTGCCAATGGATTCCATCAAAGGATGGGCCGACGTGGAAAAGAAGTTTCACAGGTACTTCTTCACCGGCATCCAGGAGATGAAGTTGATCAACTTGACGTCCGTGAAACAAAGTATGAATGAGTCGGTCCCAGATTATATACAGAAGTTACAGTGTGAACCTCAGTGACAGTTAGTTGGTAGAGCTAGCGTTTAAGGGAACTCTTGAGCCCCATCAGGGAGAAGTTATCATCACATGAGTTCGAAAGCCTCTCGCGACTGTTACAAAGGGTATCGACCCATGAGAGCCGATTCCAAGAAGCCAAATAGGACAAATACCAGAAGAAGGTTGCGTACACCCAAGTATACCACTCGTACTCCGATGAGGACAACGACTTTGACGCAAAAGTCAGAATGGCCGAGTGGTCTAAGAATAAGAAGCAGGTCACATGCCCATAGATAAAATCGGTCGAGAATGAAGAAAAGTATTACTTCGATATCATCAAAGCCGATAAAATATTTGACATGTTGCTTAGAGAGAAGCAAATTCACCTGTCACCTAGCCATATAATACCACTTGCCAAAGAACTGAAGAAGAAATATTGCAAGTGGCACAATTCCCCATCGCATCATACTAACGAATGCAAGGTCTTCAAGTAGTAAATCCAATTGGCCATAGAACAAGGCCGGATAAAGTTTGATGACGGGAAACAATCGATGAATATAGACGGCCACCCATTCCCAGTCAACATGGTGCACGCACACTATGGCGATAATTGGCGTATAGGGAATAGAAGGCAGACCAACGAAAACATCACCTCATCAACACTTATCGAAAAATATCAGAAGAGGTCGGCAGAAAGGGAAGGTAGTGGAGACAGCCGTAACCACTCACACTTCAATCCCCACTGGAATTGCAAGTTCTTTAGACTTTGTTGGAATGAAGGGTTACAACTACCATCCATGGATGACTGTCGGGGGTACAATGGGGCACTAGATGATCATCGGCCATGTGACGGCGAGTTGAGGCCACGTGATCAAAGGATCGTGCGCCAAAGGTTGTCGTATCCGAGGATATCGGTGCTAGAAAGGCTTGACCCCATCGGTCCCGAAGGAATTGACCTAGCAGCCGATAATGACGAAGACACAACGGAGAAGCCACAATGGTGCCCCCAGGGAGTTTTTACGCGAAGCCACAAAAGAAGGGTGCAACATCTGTGATAAAGAGAAGGAAGGGCATGAGTGCACGATGACAACGAAGGAGTTGATCGCCCCCCTAAGATCAAGAGCGAATGACGCCCAAAAGATAAGGCCAATCACAACGACAAAAAGGATGCAGAGGTAAACATGGTCTTTTTCCTCACTGTAGAGTATCAGGCCATCTTAGAGGAAGACATGGAGTATGTTGATACCATGGCTCAATTAATGTTGGCTCCACAGCCAGTAATTTTTGATAAACTAGAAGATCCGGAGCATCAGCACCTGAGGCCTCTCTACATCAAGGGGTTGATTAATGGGAATCCGATGTCCAGAATGATGATAGGTGGAGGGGTGGCCGTCAATTTGATACCTTATGTCACCTTCCGAAAGATTGGGAAGACACCGGAAGACCTCATCAGAACTAACACTGTGTTATGGGATTTTGGCAGAGCTCATTAGACACAATGAGAGATTTAAATGTAGAACTAACAGTTGGAAGCAAGGCGGTGTCGACCATATTTTTTGTGATAAAGGGGAAAGGATCCTAAAGCTTGTTGCTGGGATGCGATTGGATACATGCAAATTGTTGTGTCCCCTCAACAATGCATTAAAACCTCATGTAGTGTGTCGGCGACCAAGTGAAGGTGATTCCTACCGATAAATCGGTTAACATAGCTACAACTAATCTATCAATATGGGACGCAGAAGGAGTCGTTTGTTTGTCAGGAAAGGCTTGGGATGGGAATTTATTGCAAGTGTCAGACGATGGTATCACACCAGTCAGTGAAGAGCCACCCAAGCTTATGCTATAAGGACGGTGTTAAGGGCGACTTTGGCCAAGACGATGCCGTGACCGATAAACCACTACAGCGTGGGCATCGGGACAGGCAGTGCACCGAGGTTAGCCTCCACGAGGCACCATGCCTATGATGAAACAATAGTGAATTAAAAATTGCCAAATCAAGAAGAAAAGAGGTCGAGCGATGAGAAAAAGGGAATATTTCCGGATCGTTAGGACGAGGTACACAGCCGATGCTTATGGCATCGCCTTGAGATAGTCGATGCGAAGGCATCGCCTTTAGCCCCTAAACACAGCAAGAAGAATTTGAGGCCCAGGAATCGAGCGAAGTGACTAAATAAGAAAATTCTAATCGCTTAGACGAATCACATTCAGCCGATGCCTATTGTGTCACCTTGAGATGGTGGGTGCGAAGGCATCATCCTTAGACAAAATCACCAAAAGCAAAGAGAACATAACACAGAAGACTCAACGGGAAACAATACAAGATATAAGGAATTGGTGATATATATATTCATGATGTCTCAGATTACAAGCGGATATATTACAAGATCTCTGATCGACATACGGTTGACCCTCAGTCACTTCACCTCTACAGAACATCCTTCTCCGGAGCACGAGCCGATGAGGATCGCCTCCCATTCACCCATGTCGTAAGAGTGGGGGCGCCGGCGCCAAGGTTTGTGGTGGCCAATACTAGTCTGTATCGTATTGACTAGCTGCTGAAGATCATGGAAGGGGCGTCCTCATCAACATCCTGCAAAAGGCAAGTCCCAATCATACGAGGAAACAAAAGCAACAAAATGAAAAATAGAATGTCAGGATACTCACGTCAGGATCCTCCTCGATGCCAGCCGGATGAAGCCGTTCTCGGTAGACCAATGAGGATCGGTTGAAGATGTAAAGTGATGGGGGATTGGGTCCCGATCTTCCGCTAGGTAAAGGATAAACTTGGGTTGGTGGAGAATCTCGACGTTGGCGATCCAAGGCTCCGGTCCGGCGGATCAAAACCTTGCAATCGTTACACCACTGTCTCCGTTGGTTATCAACCACGCAGAACGCGATTGACCTCGCCTAGAAGGCTAATTCCTGCAAGCGAACCCAAGAACACAAGCAAGAACGGAAAGGATACAAGTCGAATGCCAAATCACAGACAAACGATGATAAGGTGAGGTTTCACAAACGCCAATGCAGCAGCCAATCGGTCCGGTGCAAGAGGCGGGATCTAAACACACAAGTGTAGATGAAAACAAAGCAAAACCTAACCCTAAAGGTGGTTGGAGTGAATATATAGGGCATGGGCAGCCTGTGGAAGGTGAACAAACTTGGGCTGTGGGCTGGAAGACGTACAGACTCAGATTATGGCCAACACGGCCCAGTTCTGTCATGCAGGACTGTTTTAAACACACAGGACGACTCGAGACTCCAAATGAGGTGAAACCAACGGCAAACGATCCGTCTTCTCCTCAGCTTTCCAAAAAGTCAAAGAATGCGCCAATCGGACTTCGTATGAGGAAGTTATGCCCATTTTGGTGCAGGGTGGTTGATGTAGTCCGAACCAGCGAAATCTTGACTTCAAAATATCCGTGCGACTTCGTCTTCAACTCCAACTCTTCTATTCCATATCCCATGGTCCTAATCAACAAAATATCACTAGTATTCAGTAGCATCCCGTTCAAACAAATATTAACATAGTTGCTAAGGAAAGAATTAACCTCATGGTTCAAGCGACGGGCACGGGCGCGTGTGATTGGTCCTTGTAGTTGAATTGTAGGTGAAGGCTCCATGTGTGTATCATGTGAAGTGATGTCCTCATCATAAAGCTTCAACTCGCCCCACCACTCGCTGATGGCGGAAGAGGTCGCCCAACAAGTCATCCAGGTAGCGACTCTTCCGGAGGGTATTCCATCGGTCATATGGGAGAGGCGATCCCACTCCAGAGTGCTCATGACCCTCTCGCGGGTCTAAATCCATCCGACGAAGAAGAGGTGAGGAGGAAGTTGGTCGAAGTCCAACTGCCTTGAGATCACAACGGGTGATAAAACTCATAAGAACACTGCCGAGAACAGTCATCGCTAAAATTGACCGGGAGCAAGCAAAGAAGGTGGCAAGACGACGATGATCAGAAAGAAATAGGAAGCCGATGACAATGTGTTAAGAGTCGAAGCAGTAGTGAGCAGAAAATGTGAAAAGAAAGATACGAAGGAGGCTGGATATTTATTAACTAGGGTGATTCTTCGGCTACCGCATCGGACCAATCATGGGAGACGAAGGCGAAAAGTTGTTCCGACTGATGGTAATGAATGTAAGACGACCGTGTGAAAAGACTTGTCGGCGTAAAGTAATTATGACTGGTAGTTTCAAAGCATCAGATGTCTCTTAATGCCTCAAAACTAGGGGGCATGTGTTGACGCCAAGATTTGGTAAAGCCCAAGGCCCACCAAGGAAGGTGCACAATCAGCAAAAGGTCAAAGAAGATCCGGTCAAAGAAAGTTAGGGGAGCCCGTCCGCAATAGATGTATGATCGGAAGGGGAGCCGATAGAGATAAAAGCAAAAGATGATTACATATTCATCCGGAAACAACTGAATAAGTTACTTGGATGGCAAGTCTATGGACTATAAGTACGTATCCCTTAGGTTAGATTAGGTAATTATCGTCCAATCAATCGGTGCATCGCCACCCTTGAGCCCCAAGGTTATCCGGCAGGACTCGGGCGCTCAGAGCTGGGCTGCATCATTTTGATCTCCCACGAAGAGGTGAGTCCCACCACCCCCGACATCTGTGCTAACTAGGTTAGTATCCTCACGGCTGCATCGGTTCAGTTCGATCTCTTGAGGAGAACGGTGAAACAGCACAGTCATTGATTGTTCTTAGTGTATTTGGCTTGGTCTAAGGCTGCATCAGTTAGGTTTGATCTCTTAGATTGATGTCATCTGCGTCTAATAGTCTGAGGCTTCATTGGTTAAGTCCGACATCTCTTGCTATTGTATCTTTTTCATGTTGTATACTGTTCATCTAAATAATGTTTGCTCAATTCGTTGGTATATTATTCAGATCATTGTGACTAGCTACTTTCTTGGTTAGGTCCGATCTAGTTATTGTGATGATCTCCATGGTATAGATTTTTTATTTGTCATGCTTTATTTATTTCTATCAGAGTACAAGCTGATAGGTTATCTTTAATTCATCTCTGTATCATATTCACCGTCGAAGGGTGCACATCAGCCTATATGCACGATCCATCTTTTCCATCGGCCGATGGCACGCTCGCTCGATTAGGCTAACTTGGGCTATCGGCCTTATGGCCAATCGGCATGCTGATTCATGATTTTATCATTTCTGCCACAGTCGTCGGCTTGCCAGCCGATCGGCTATGCTACTAACATTTATCCTCTTTGATCCCTTATCATTTGCAGGGTCAAACTGATTGGCACCCCTGAACCCTTTTTGCAAGAACGTAGGACCTGCACTGGAGTTAAGCAGATCTTCTAGGCCACACGTGTGTCAGTGTGTGACCAAAAAGCACGCCAACAATGTGTCAGCGATTCTCAGCATTCTCACTGATTCGAGCCGTGTCGTGGCTGTGGCTACCTCTTGTATCATGTAATTGGAGAAGTTTGTTGAGGTGGGGATAGCATCAACAACACCACCCAATTTTCCGAGATTGGGTGGTAGCGGCCTCACGATGCTGATGCCTAGACAATAGCCCAAGCCGCAGCACGGGGGCGGTTTCAGGATGTCGTCGGCTGGATAGGCAGGACAACAACCTTTTCAACAGAAGTTGCCCACATACACTAAGCAATCTTCTGAGACGGTATTAGTAGGAGGAGTGCCCTAGTTTTATAAGCTTGAATTTCCCATGTTTAGTGGCAAAGGGGACCCTCTAAATTGGTTAAACAATTGTGAGCGGTTTTAAGGGTGACGGACACTAGGTCATGATAATGTATGGTTGGCTACTTATCATCTCACCAACACTGCTCAGGAGTGGTATTTTCATTATGAGAAGAATCATAGACGACCTGATTGGGAGATTTTTAAGTCAATCTTCTATGTACGGTTCAGTCCGGTTTTGCATAGTAACCCCTTCGGAGAGATCAAGAAATTGGTTCGGATTGGAACCGTGGAAGCATATACTAAAAAATTAGCTCTTGCTAGTCGTGTGAAAGATTTTCTTGCTGAACGACAACAAGTTCAACTATTTATTAGAGGCTTACAGGAGTATTTTGGCATGGATGTTGAATTGCAACGGCCCACTAATCTATAGGAGTCTATGAGCTTGGCAAAGTCTTATGAAAACATGGTCCTAAGGTTTGGAAATGGCAACAGAATAGTAGGCAAAAAAATTTTGCAACTCAATCTAGTAGGCAGCTTCTACTATAGAACTAGCTGAGCGGCAACGACAAGGCCCATGTTATAATTGTGGTGAGCGGTCAATCTCGAGGTCCTTCTCCATCAACAATAAGATTCTAGAACCACATGTATTATTCAATGCATTATTTGGTGTAGGCAGTGCTAGTACAATGAGAATACCAGTATATATTGCTAGGATGCATCTTGTTGCACTAGTAGATTCTAAATCAACACATGATTTTCTACATGTCCAACTTGCTGGTCACCTTGGTATTACACTCAAGCCAGTTAGCAAAGGGCTCCAAGTGGTCGTAGACAATGGAGACAGCTTTGCTATTCTAGGGTTATGCTTCAACCTTCAACCTTCGCCCTAGATTCATGTGTTGTTTATATTATTTTGGGAACGCAATGGTTGCAATTTTTTAGACCTATCTTAGGGGACTTCAAGAAAATGTGCATGTGCCTTTGGCAAAGAACTCGAGAGGTCACTCTCGAGGGCCTTCTCCATCAACAAGCGACTTCTCTTCCTGGTATGACATCAGTAGAGGCGTCATGGGTTGATGTTGATGACTTCCATCAATGTTAACTAGATTTTCAGTTTGAGGACGAGCTATTTCTTAAGGACGAAAAAATGTCATGGTTGGAAATATCTATAGCAGAAAAGGAAAGAGGCCAACAAAAACCTAGACTGAGTCCTAGTTGGATTCAGTTTACCTCTAGTGCTAGCCAAATTTTAGTAAAAGTTCTGGTACCTTCTTATGTTAAGAGTCCTTAGGTTATATGTTATACCTTTATATCTAGATTAGAATATTACATATTAGGAATCCTTTTAAATAGTAAATTAGCTCAAGTAGTTCTAGTCAGATTCAGATGTAAGCTCTATATAAAGGGCATACTGTCGTTGCATGGGAACAGAAAGCCTACAGGGGGTACCCGTAGTGTGATTTGTGTAGGCAAAAAGAAGGAGTCGCGGCTATGGATTCGATGGTTACCCTGGTTGACAGGGGCAAGGAATGGGTAAAAACAATGAGGAGACGGACACGAGAGATTTTTAGATAGTTTCGAGCCTCCCGGAGGATAACAACCCTACTCATGTGTGTGTATGGATGAATGGGGGGTGTCTGACAATGTGAGTTCTCAAGTGATCTCGCGTGTCGATCCCTTTTGTTCTGTCCCCGTGTGTGTTCTTCTCCCTCGTGGTCCTCTTGTCTCATTGTCGTTGTGTCTCGTGCCCTGTCTTAGGGCCTCCCTTAATCCTTTTATATGAGAAGGACTGGGGAGTTACAGGAATTAACCATAACATTGATAGCATGCGGAAACAACCGCATAACTACAAGCATAATCGCATAACCGTTGGGCAGATGGCCCTGAGCCGACTGTTGGTGTCTCACAACTCTGACGTATCCGCTCCCGAGTAGGGAGCCTAGCGGTCAGTAAGTCTTTCATGGGCTGGCCTAGCCAGCAGTCGGCGATTCAAGCTAAACTGCTCAGTGGGGTACCCTAGATCATATCCTCGATACATACCTATTCTGGAATAAAGCAACCAGAAGTTAGTCTATTATCTTATCTCGCTTCTCTATTTCTTATCTCCTTTCTCTCTGGTGCGTACATCTTGATCACGAGAAAGCCACCAGCCAAACCGCTTATGCCAAGACCACTTGTTGGCATAATGAATTACTACGCAACAGGTTCAATAAGCCTCCTGGGCTTAAGATTTGTTCTAAGTATTTGAATACGAGTGTAGGCCTCTAAATTAGAGTAATATCGAATGCTAGGAAGTAAATGTATTTCAATTAGGTGAAATAGTTTGTGGTCCCCCTCTAGCAATAAAGAGAGGGTATTATAAGCATAATTTATAGAGGGTAATATATTATTACCCCCAACTTATAACCGTCTATGCATGTGGTACATAATACAAACACATGTAAGGGTAAAATAGTACAAGACTAATTATAGTGTTGTAAAGTGTACGTCTCGTTGGGTGGGACGTGCACCCCCGATATTGCAGTTAGGCCTATGAAGCAGTATTAAGCCTTTGTGGTAGTATTGCCGAAGGTTTTGATATGAAAGGCTTCGGAAAAGCTGATATTGAGCATCATCGAGGCTTCGTGGAGTCGCTTTAGGCTTCAAGCATATTTGAGGACTTCGAGGAACCGAAGCCCCGAAGCCTCCAGCTCATCGAAAGGGTTTCAAGTTCAAGAATTCATCCTTGATATCTCTTGAAGTATGGCTGAAGATAATTCCCCTACCATCGCCAATTTCCCATTTGTACCTGATTTGTTCTCAGCCTTCAACTTATAACACTCTCATATACTAGTTGCTACCCTTGGACCTTAAAATAGCTGAGCTCCATGGGCTCAACATTGTTTTCTTAAAGCAATTCAGACATAAGACAATGTGGAGGTATGTATTGATATAAAAGAAGTAAAATACAAGATTACTACTTAGGAGATAGTAACCAGCAAAACAATAAAAACACAGGCAAACAACATTCTCCCACATCCAATTAGATCAATGCCTCGCCACTGGCACCACGTATTACAAGACAACAACAACAGCAAACGAAGACCGCAAGTTCTGAAGGCAACTACCGCCAGACACAAGGATCACCCTAAGACCGTCTGCCGAGATGCCACCAAAGGAACCACACTAAAAAGAAGCTAGCATCGTCGTGTGCCGACCCTTGGATGCCACCAAAACACACAGAGAGAATGAGAGGAAGAAGGCCCTGTCGTCGCCTTCCTCTCGCCCGCCAAAGACCCGGCGGCAGAGAGCTTCGGCAATAGCGAAGGGAAGATGGCGGCGGTTCAAACAAAAAAGTAACCTCGCTCTACTAAGAACTCAACATTCACATCCCATTCTCTTCTTTTTTTTTCATGGCACATTCGTATCATAAATGCCCGTCCTGTACCGTTTTTTGTCACCTTCGTGTTTATACTAAGGACCATACGCGCGCCCATACACATCTACGATCATGTAAGCATTCACGATTTGTGCAAGATCTTCTCATGGTCATGGCTTCGTGTAGCCAAAAGTATCGAGTTGGTCTTCTCATGGCCTCACAAGCCCTCTTGCTGTGGTCCATGCTCCATGGCGGCCTTCGCTTGGCTGTATCATGTATGGCCTCACTCTGTTCGCTAGTTTACGTGGAGTACAATTTCTACACGAATACAAGATGGATGTAGGTTCACGTCAGCTCGTATGCAATAACTGGATGAAGAAAACGATAGGAGAAATTAAAATCTGGACAGAAAAGGGGATCGATAATTGAATGTTGGCATGCAATTTTGTATCTGTAACTATTGGCAGGTGTACTGAGAGAAAGTGTTTGATTGAGATGTAAATTATAAAAAACCATTATAAATTGTGAGTTGTGGAAAAATTGTGTTGGTTAAAAAACTGTGAAACTATGGAAGTTAGATGGAAGCAACATTCTAAATTTTTAATGACATGGTAGGTAATTTTTTAAAGTTTGAATTAAGAAGCCGTAAAAGTTAGAGTAAAAGTAACTTTTTATAGCTTCTTCGGTTTGTAGGGAGAAAAAAAACTTACAACTTTTGGAGAAGCTTGTTTTCCCGAACATGTTTTGTTTTACTTTCAGCTCCCCATCCAAGAAATTGGTCGAAAAAGCTGAGCCAATACAATCTAAAACTGTGTTTGTTTAGTTTTTTCAATCGGCTTTTTGGGCTTTTTGGTTACGAAGTTAGAAATTGAATCAAATAAGTTTAAGAGCAAATCAGCTTCTTTAAAAACCTATAATTTTTTCCGTACAAGCAGGAAAAGTTGTGAAAGTTACTCTCACCCCAATTTCTCTATCTTTTATAGCTTCTTCGTCCAAAATTTATAAAAAACTATCCACCATGCAATCGAAATTTTGGAAAATTGTTATCACTCAACTTTTAGAACTTTTCAGTTTTTTTCCACACCTCACGATAGTTTTTCCACAACTCATAACTCACATTAGTTTTGTTAAAATTTATATCCCAACCAAACACATCGTAAAACTTACTACCGGGGATATACAACTATACAAGTGAAGTTTCAGCGTTTCAGATGGAGCTGAAATGGATGTTCAGTTTAATCAGTGCAGATTCTGATGAACAGACATAGGAACACCCTAGGCAGACCGCAAAAGACTAAAATAAATCAGAGACAAGGACTTGACCAAAAAGCTGCATGTCTCAGTGCACGCAAAGAGAAAGACGCTTCGTCTTGTATAAATGCATGGATATATGATCAATAAAGTTTGCACGAAATTCATTCTCTCCATTGTTATCTTCATCTACAGACCTGTTCAACACGTTATCAGCATTGAGCTACTGCCACGGTATCGCAGTTGGTAGCAGGCTGCATTAATCCCATTATAATTTCACCGATGCATAAAAATATTAGGGTTGCTTTAGTTACGTTGAACATGTTTATTTTAACTTCTGATAGTATAAAATATAAAACTAAAATAAATGGTTTAGATTATGAGAACCAATAGTTACAGAATCTAAAATAAAAAAATCAGATTCTCCACATTTTCATTAGCTAATAATGAGACTATTCAAGACCAGCTAATAATTGAAAATTTTCGGCTGCTAACCACTAAAACAAATACATCAATTTGACTAGCAGTCTTCTGTCAGCTCAAATACTCATATTTCAGGGCCCGTTGAAAAATCCAGAGAATTTTTTTTCTAAATCACCACGTTTCTAACTATTACTTGCAATTGAAAACTGAAAACTATCCCAACGACCGCAAGTCTGAACGGTTGCTTCCTGAATCCTGAGAAAGTGGGATGTTAGGCCACACTTTCCTAGCTTATCACACGAGCACACCAACTTCCAAGAAACTACTACTACATCAGCCCCCTACTTTCTACCAGACACTCAGCAAGTTGGAAATAGTATCACCTACAAAATTATCTGATGGCAAAATGGCAATCATAATATAGTGCCGATGAATTCGAACAGATTTCAATCCTTTTCTCTCTCTAAAAATATCGCAAAATTATGTTCCATGCAACACATAGCAAGCAGCAGCACGGTCTCAAAAACAAAAGAAATGACGACCAAGCGCGACTGCGTGAGGAATGCATAGCGCCACGCCCCCCATCAACCCCCGCGCAGGCGCGCCGCGCACCAACCGCAGCTCGCGCGGCCGGGGATCTCGGCCGGCCGGCCGCAACGACGGCGAGCCGGCGACCACGACTTTTTCACAGGCCGCGCACCTACTCGCCACGCGACGCGGACTCTCGCACGCCACACGACCAACTAACTCACGCACACCTCGACGTCTTTGCAGCAACCACCACCATTATTCCACCAAGCTACCCGGCCGGCCACCTATTTAAACCCGGCCTCCCCCTCCATTTTCCTCCAAGAAGAGCCGCACAGCACAGCACCACACTAGCTGCTCTTCTTCGCAGCAGCAGAAGAAGCCAAGTGTGTCCATTAATCACAAGCTCTGCGCCCATCTCTCCTTCAGCTTTAGTGTATTTGATACGGCAATGGAGTGCAAGAATGACCACGCTGCTGCCAACGGTAATGATCTCTGCATGGCGGTGCCACGAACCGACCCGCTGAACTGGGGGAAGGCAGCGGAGGAGATGATGGGGAGCCACCTCGACGAGGTGAAGAGGATGGTGGCAGAGTACCGTCAGCCCGTGGTGAAGATCGAGGGCGCCAGCCTGAGGATCGCGCAGGTGGCGGCGGTGGCCGCCGCCGGCGAGGGCGCCAAGGTCGAGCTCGACGAGTCGGCACGTGGGCGCGTCAAGGCCAGCAGCGACTGGGTGATGAACAGCATGATGAATGGCACCGACAGCTACGGCGTCACCACAGGCTTCGGTGCCACGTCGCACCGGAGAACCAAGGAGGGCGGCGCTCTCCAGAGGGAGCTCATCAGGTTTCTGAACGCCGGTGCCTTCGGGACCGGCTCAGACGGCCATGTCCTGCCGGCGGAGGCGACGCGCGCGGCGATGCTCGTCCGCATCAACACCCTGCTCCAGGGTTATTCCGGGATCCGCTTCGAGATCCTCGAGGCGATTGCCAAGCTGCTCAATGCAAACGTCACGCCATGCCTGCCGCTCCGGGGCACGATCACCGCGTCCGGCGATCTCGTCCCGCTCTCCTACATCGCTGGCCTCGTCACCGGCCGAGAGAACTCCGTCGCTGTCGCTCCCGACGGCAGGAAGGTGAACGCCGCCGAGGCGTTCAAGATTGCCGGCATCCAGGGCGGCTTCTTCGAGCTTCAGCCTAAGGAAGGCCTCGCCATGGTTAACGGAACAGCCGTCGGATCCGGCCTTGCCTCCACGGTGCTCTTCGAAGCCAACGTCCTCGCCATCCTCGCCGAGGTCCTCTCCGCCGTGTTCTGTGAGGTCATGAACGGCAAGCCGGAGTACACCGACCACCTCACCCACAAGCTGAAGCACCATCCTGGACAGATCGAAGCCGCCGCCATCATGGAGCACATCTTGGATGGCAGCTCGTACATGAAGCAGGCGAAAAAGCTCGGCGATCTCGACCCACTGATGAAGCCGAAGCAAGACCGGTACGCGCTCCGGACATCGCCGCAGTGGCTCGGGCCACAGATCGAGGTGATCCGCGCGGCCACCAAGTCGATCGAGCGCGAGATAAACTCCGTTAACGACAACCCACTCATCGACGTCTCCCGCGGCAAGGCGATTCATGGCGGCAACTTCCAGGGCACGCCCATCGGCGTGTCCATGGACAACACCCGCCTCGCCATTGCTGCCATCGGGAAGCTCATGTTCGCGCAGTTCTCCGAACTTGTGAATGACTTCTACAACAACGGCCTGCCCTCCAACCTGTCCGGCGGCCGCAACCCAAGCTTGGACTACGGCTTCAAGGGCGCCGAGATCGCCATGGCCTCCTACTGCTCCGAGCTGCAGTTCTTGGGCAACCCGGTGACCAACCATGTCCAGAGCGCCGAGCAGCACAACCAGGACGTGAACTCGCTTGGACTCATCTCCTCCAGGAAGACAGCCGAGGCCATCGACATCCTCAAGCTCATGTCTTCCACCTTCCTAGTCGCTCTCTGCCAGGCGATCGATCTGCGCCACATCGAGGAGAACGTCAAGGCCGCCGTCAAGAGCTGCGTCATGACAGCCGCCAAGAAGACGCTGAGCACCAACTCCACCGGCGGCCTCCACGTCGCCCGCTTCTGCGAGAAGGACCTGCTCAAGGAGATCGACCGGGAGGCGGTGTTCGCGTACGCCGACGACCCCTGCAGCGCCAACTACCCGCTGATGAAGAAGCTGAGGAGCGTCCTCGTCGAGCGCGCCCTCGCCAACGGTGCCGCCGAGTTCAACGCGGACACCTCTGTCTTCGCCAAAGTCGCACAGTTCGAGGAGGAGCTGCGCGCGGCGCTGCCCACGGCGGTCGAGGCCGCGCGGGTGGCCGTGGAGAACGGAACGGCGGCGATGCCCAACAGGATCACTGAGTGTCGCTCGTACCCGCTATACCGGTTCGTGCGGGAGGAGCTCGGGACCGCTTACCTTACCGGCGAGAAGACACGGTCTCCCGGCGAGGAGCTGAACAAGGTGCTGGTGGCGATCAACCAGGGCATGCACATCGACCCGCTGCTCGAGTGCCTCAAGGAGTGGAACGGCGCGCCCCTGCCAATCTGTTGAACAGTGGATCACTGACAAGGTCGGAGCTTTTGGGGAAGCAACAGTAGTAGTAGGATCCGAAGGTTGATGACGGTGTGTTCTATGTGATTGAAACCTTTTTACACATTTCTTCGTTGTAATTTTGCAAAAACTGGATTAATAAGAATCGATTTTTTTCAAAGCTCTGTACACGGACCAAGCAAAAGTAGAAAAAGATAGAAAAAAGAAAACGGAAATGAAATGAATCTAAATTGTTCACACAATCGTGCTGTTAAACAATTGATTCATTTTGAACTGCAGAATCGAAATATGAAGCATCATGCTTCAACTAGTTAAAAAACTGAAACTCCCGAGTTTCCAAGAGTTTTCAAAACTATAATTCAATCAAAAGTTGCAAAACATGTTTCAATCATAAAATCAGTAAAAACGGGGAAATTTGGTTTTGAGGATATAGTTTTGCATCAAAAGAGAGTAGAGAAACTAGCGAATAATTATCTACGTATTACTGTATTACTGTCAGTGACTATGGCGGCTTTTATTTATTATTGATACACCGATAATATATTGGTAAACCGTGAACACTCAAGAAATTAAATTTTTTTTCATTTTCTACTCTTTTAAGGAATAAAATTGTGAAAATAAATTATACCGATCATTTTTTAGCCAACTATTTTTTTTTCGAATTATAATCTACCTAGAGGATGAAACTGCCATGAGCCAGGGATGAGGTCATGCAATTGAATTGATCGAAACGATCGTGAAGACCAATGAAGTATTATTCCTCGAAAAACTTTTTGAAAAAAAAGAATAATATGTAGATTTATTGTTTATCATGGTCATGGACTCCAATGAATATAAGGAGCTATATGTTTTCGATATTATCTAAAACTCTAAGGGTGTGTTTGGGAGTCCAAAATCTTGGCCCATCCTTAAAGAATAGGCCAGGATTTTACGTTCCTGTTGGTACGTTTTTTGTTACATTAATACACGCATGGCTTGAGAGATCTGTTTAACTCCAGTGCAGGTTATATATTTTTAGAAAAAAGTGTTCAAGGCGTGCCAATCAATTTGACCCTGCAACTGATAAGGAAATAGAAAAATATGATATCGGCTATCGAGCTGATGACCACGATGAGGATAGGATATTTGTGGAATATCATGCTGATCGGCCATAGGGTCGATGACCAAGGGTGAAGCAATCGGGTGAGCATGCCATCGGCCGATAAGACGGAGAGTTTTACCAAATAGGCCAATGAGCGATTTTTCGATGGCGAATAAGATGTGGCATTGAATTGAAGATAACTTGTTGTCTTATACTCCGACAGAAATAAATAAAACATGCCAGATAATATATCTATATCATGAAAATCATCACAATAACTAGATCGGACCTAACCAAGACAATAGCTAATCACGATGATCTTAATAATATATCAAAATATTGGGCATGCTTTATTTAGATGAATGGTATACAACATGAAAAAGATACAATAGTAAGAAATGTCGGACTTAACTGATGAATCCTCAAACTACCACACCTAGATCACATCAATCTAAGAGATCAATCTGATGCAGCCTTAGACCTAGCTAGTACATCGAAAACCGGCGACCATACCGTTTCGACGTTCACCTCAAGAGATCAATTTGATGCAGTCGTGAGGATACTGACCTAGTCGATACGGTCGTCGGGGGTGGAGGGACTCACCTCTTCGCTAGAGATCAAAACGATGCAGCCTAGCTTCAAGTGCCGAACCCCACCGGGATAAACCCTGGGAACCAAGGGTGGCGATGCGCTGAGTAGTTGTTTGACAAAGATGTGTGTTTCTAATCTAACTAGGGGTACATATTTATAGTTTGGAGACTTGCCGTCCAAGCACTCTATCCTAACCGATTCTGGATTTATCGTATTTTCATCTTTATCTCCATCGGCTCCTCTGCATCCGGTCATATTGTAACAACATGGACAGACTTCCCTAACCATCGTTGACCGGATATTCTTTGACTTCTATTGACCGTGTGGCATCTTTAGTGGGAATGGGCTTTACCAAATCTTAGCGTCAACACATGCCCTCTAGTTTTGGAGCATCAAAGGGGTAGCCGATGCTTCAAAATTATTGGTCATCATCACCTTCTACCGCCATGTCTTCTCAGATGTCTTTCTGTTGTGTCTTCCCAATTTTATTATTAATTGTCAAAATCCTTCGCCTTCCAACGCTTTCACATTTACCTAGAGTTCTGACTATGTCTCTTCCTCTTCCAATGTCTCTTCCTATTCCAGTCATTCATAACTGCAATGGGTATCATCATTCTTTTATAAATACCGACCGCTCTCATTTCCTTATTCACACTTTCAACCCATCATTTGTTTTGGACCTCAAATCTTTCGCCATTTATTTATAGCGTCATGTTTATTCATTGAACACACACCCCATCGGTGCTAAAATTGCCACCATTGATGTGATCCCTAAAGTAAGTCTCCAACCTTATCTTCTTTTGGTTATTCCTGACTCACCCATCATTTCCTCTTTTCTGATCCTTCCTTTTATTTCAGCAGGCCCTACGAAGCCAGGTCTTTGTCCTAATAGCCACTCATCCATTTAGTTTCTTTATGGGTCCTTTAGATAATCCCGACCCCACAGATTTCATAAATTCTGAGACTTGTTGGATCCCCCTCAAATATTCTCATATGCGTTCCTCCGACTAAGACTTAGGTTTTGAATCATTTCATTCTTGTATCCCTAACTGTCGTGACTGGTATCTCAGGGTATCAGCTACTTATCATGCCTTTTGGGAAGAGAATGACATTGGCCATTGCATCGGCCTTTCCCTTGCTAGGCCATACCAGAACGAGCTGATGTTGGCCACATCTTGTTATTTTTGGTCTGATGCCTTAAATGCTTTTATTTTTGGCCATGGGTTGATGAGTCCCACTCTTCTTGACGTCTTCTTCTTAACTTGCCTTGACATTGATTTGCCATCCAATCCCTTCTATCTTCGTTTCAAACCATCCCACAACCTTGGCATCAACTCAGCTGATAGCCGGGGTCGATATATCATTAGGCACAACAAGAAAACTAGTCTCGTAGACACTCATGAACACATTGCTTTCCTTAACCTCTCATTGGAGAAATTTGTCTTCTGTGTGTCTGCTCTGGCCCCGATCTTTTAGTTTCAATTTTTAGCCGAACGGCTCACCGCCCATGTGCAGTTTCCCCTCGGCTGTGATGGGGGAGTGGTCCCGATCTTCCTCTAGGTAAAGGATAAACTTGGGTTGGTGGAGAATCTCGACGTTGGTGATCCAAGGCTCCGGTCCGGCAGATCAAAACCTTGCAATCGTTACACCACTGTCTCCGTTGGTTATCAACCACGCAGGACGCGATTGACCTCGCCACGAAGGCTAATTCCTGCAAGCGAACCCAAGAACACAAGCAAGAACAGGAAGGATACAAATCGAATGCCAAATCACAGACAAACGAAGATAAGGTGAGGTTTCACAAACGCCAATGCAGCAGCCAATCGGTCCGGTGCAAGAGGCGGGATCTAAACACAACAGTGTAGATGCAACAAAGCAAAACCTAACCCTAGAGGTGGCTGGCGTGAGAATATATAGGGCGGCGGCCTGTGGAAGGGAAACAGACTTGGGCTATGGGCTAGAAGACGTACAGACTCAGATTATGGCCAACATGGCCCAGTTCTGTCACACAGTACTGTTTTAAATACATAGGACGAATCGAGACTCCAAATGAGGTGAAACCAACGGCAAACGATCCGTCTTCTCCTCAGCTTTCCAAAAAGTCAAAGAACGCGCCAATCGGACTTCGTATGAGGAAGTTATGCCCATTTTGGTGAATGGTGGTCGATGTAGTCCGAACCAGCGAATTCTTGACTTCAAATCATCCGTGCGGCTCCGTCTTCAACTCCAACTCTTCTATTCCATCTCCCATGTTCCTAAGCAACAAAATATCACTAGAATTCAGTAGCATCCCGTCCAAACAAATATAATCAAAGTTGCTAAGGAAAGAATTAACCTCATGGTTCAAGCGACGGGCACGGACGCGTGTGATTCGTCCTAGTAACTGAATTGTAGGTGGAGGCTACATGTGTGTATCATGTGAAGTGATGTCCTCATCATCCTCCCCTTCTTGAATTGGAGTCGTCATCGACTCAAGCTCATCGTCAGCTCCAAAATAGGGTTTTAAATCATCAGCACGGGGCATCAATTTAAACTTTCTCAAATCTGGAAAACGACCCTTGCGCAAGTACAACCAAACAAGATCTCCTGGTTTGAAAAACATCTTCTTTCTTCCTTTATTTGTCTTTTGAGCAAAATAGAGTGCCTTCTTGTCTATAACTTGCTTGGTCTTCCGATGCATAGCTTTCACAAACTCTGCACGCTTAGTTGCCTCGATGTTGGCTCTCTCTTGAAAAGGAAGTGGCAGCAAATCAAGTGGTGTGATTGGCTTAAATCCATACACCACTTCAGACGGGCACAATTTTGTTGTTGAGTGAACAGCTCTATTGTATGCAAATTCAACATGTGGAAGGCAGTCCTCCCATTCCTTCAAGTTCTTCTTAATCATTGTTCGCAGCAACATGGAGAGTGTACGGTTTACCACCTCTGTTTGACCTTCAGTTTGCGGGTGACAAGTTGTTGCAAATAGAAATTTTGTGCCAAGCTTGGCCCACATTGTCTTCCAAAAGTAACTCATAAACTTCACATCATGATCTGAAACAATGGTTCTAGGCATCCCGTGCAATCTCACAATTTCCCTGAAAAATAAATCAGCAATATGTGAAGCATCGTTGGTCTTGTGACAGGGAATAAAGTGTGCCATTTTAGAAAACCTATCCACTCTCACAAATATGGAGTCTCTCCCCCTCTTTGTCCTAGGCAATCCCACAATAAAGTCCATGCTAATATCTTCCCAAGGTGCACTAGAAGCAGGAAATGGAGTATACAAACCATACGGGTTAAGTTTGGACTTAGCTTTATGGTATGTGGCACAGCGCTGCACAAATCGTTCAACATCTCTCCGCATCTTGAGCCAATAAAAATTATTGGACAGCAGGGCCAAAGTCTTTTCTCTCCCAAAATGTTCCATTAATTCACCGCCATGTGATTCCTGCAACAACAGCAAATGTACGGACGAATCTGGAACACATAGCTTGTTAGCATGGGACAAGAAACCGTCATAAACATGAAATTTTTTCCAGCCTTTCCCCTCATTACATTTAGTGTATGGTTCAGCAAATTCTTTATCTACAACATACAAATCTTTCAAACTTTCCAAATCTGGAACGTTAATATCAAGTTGAGATAAAAGAACAACCATGCGAGACAATGCATCAGCAATCACATTTTCTTTGCCATTCTTGTATTTCACAATGTATGGGAAAGATTCAATAAATTCAACCCATTTAACATGTCTACGGTTCAGTTTAGCTTGCCCTCTCAAATATTTGAGTGCGTCATGATCAGAATGTATAATAAACTCCTCAGGCAAAAGGTAATGTCGCCAAGTCTTAAGCACACACACTAAGGCATATAATTCACACTCATAGGTAAAATAATTCAATTGTGGACCATGCAATTTCTCACTAGAATAGGTCACGGGTTTACTTTCTTGTAGCAGCACATCTCCTATGCCAAAATCACTAGCATCACATTCTAACTCAAAAGGCTTAATAAAATCGGGTAGCTGAAGTAGAGGTGCATGTGTAATGCGATCCTTGAGTGTGGCAAGAGCTTGTTCTTGTGCTGACTCCCAAGTAGAAATAACTCCCTTCTTGGTCAACTCAGGTAAAGGACCGGTTATGGCGCTGAAATCTCTCACAAAACGCCGGTAGAAACCTGCAAGACCAAGAGAGCTACGTACTGCAAGGTTAGTTTTAGTTGCATGCATGACACATCCTTTCAGATTAATAGCTTGTGATGAAGAAGGAAAAACAACTTTATCTTTTTGTTGCCCCGAAAGTGTTTTAGCTACTTGCTGATTTTCAGAAAGTTGTTTGCTCTTTTGTGCGTCCCTAGCACGTTTTTCTTGTTCAAATTTCACAATTTCAGCAGGAGTCATAGGAAGCAATGTAACTTTCTTTCCTTTATACATAAATGTGTACTTATTGCTCCTACCATGGTGTGTAGCATCAGTATCATATACCCAAGGTCTACCAAGTAATAGAGAACATGCTTGCATTGGTACTACATCAAAATCAGCACTTCCGAAGTATGTACCAATGGAAAATTCGATGTGAACAGTTTGTGTTACCTTGACCTTACCGCTGTCGTTGAGCCATTGCACATGGTAAGGGTGTGGATGTGCACGTGTGGGAAGTTGAAGCTTAGTTACCACGTCGAGGCTCACCAAATTGTTGCAACTACCGCTGTCGATGATGACACGCGCACGACGGTTATTGACGAGGAAGATGGTCTGAAATATATTGTTCCGTTGTGCCTGGTCGTCCTGGTCCATGTGAGTGCTCAAGTCACGTTGTACAATAAGTGCTGCCATGTTAGTGAAAAGATAAAGCAACAAAGAATAATCCTTATGTAAAACAGCTAGGTCTGGTGCTGGATGTGTGGTGGAAGCAATTCGTCAAGCACCTTACCCACGCTTGCAAGTGTTCTTACCACGCCGCAGTGAGGTCACCGGCCTACAGGTGATGAACCAAGTGGAGGGTGGTGTACAATTGCAAGAAATGATCCTGTCCTGACCAAGAGAAAGGTGTAGCTTGGAAGGCAAAGTGAGTAGCAAGGGTTAGAGATAATAATAACAGTTAAACCAAGTTCAATAAGTATTCCCTAGTACTCGTCAAAGTTGCTGGCCTTAGTGCTCCCAAAGTGAAAGTTCAAGCAATAGAGGGAAACTATGTGCCCAAAATCAAAAAGGAAGCAAAAACAGGCCAAATTCAGCTCTCTATAGATCGGACAAGGGATCGGACAAGAGATCGGACAAGTGATCGGACAAGGGTATGTGCACCAATAATTTTTTTTCTGCTGCTGATCGAATCGGACAAGGGATCGGACAAGAGTTCGGACAAAGGTTCAGACAAGAGATCGGACAAGCAACAAACAGCCAATGCCTGCCTCAGATCGGACAAGTGTTCGGACAGGAGTTCGGACAAGAGTTCGGACAAGCAACAAACATGACCGCTTCTCCTTTTTTATATATTTTTTTTCTCTTTTTTTTTCACTCTATTTTTTTTTGAACAAGGATGACCAGAAATGCAACCACAAAAATTGGCACCTGCAACTGAGGTGGGATGTGGCTTACAAAAATTCAAACAAGTTCGCTGTCCGGCGAGCAAAAACTTTGTCCAATTTTTTTCTTTATCTTCCTGATTTTTTTTGGCGAGTTTGGTGAGGGCTAACCGGCGTAGCGGGTTAGGGTACCCACCCAAATCGGGTCAGGAACACGCTCAAAAAATTTCAGATTTTTCTGCCAAACGAGCGAAAAGTTATGCCTGTTTTACTGAAGGGGGGTCACAAGAGACTGGATGTGGAAAACAAAATAGGGTTGCGGAAGGGGGGTTTTTCGGTGGGGAATTTTTTTCTGAGACACAAGAACAACTACTACTCAAACGACACAGAGGGATGACTAAACCAGCAACAAGACTCGACCAAGAACACGAACTCAACAAAGTTAAAACTGAAATTAAAATCGCAAGGCACAAAGGGGGTTCTCGGTGGGGAATTTTTTTTGGTGCGGTTTTCTGGACTCTAGGTAAAAACAAAAGCAGATCGAGATTACCTAACGGGAAATCTGAGCTCTGATACCAGCTGATGGGGGATTGGTCCCGATCTTCCGCTAGGTAAAGGATAAACTTGGGTTGGTGGAGAATCTCGACGTTGGCGATCCAAGGCTCCGGTCCGGCGGATCAAAACCTTGCAATCGTTACACCACTGTCTCCATTGGTTATCAACCACGCAGAACGCGATTGACCTCGCCACGAAGGCTAATTCCTGCAAGCGAACCCAAGAACACAAGCAAGAACAGGAAGGATACAAATCGAATGCCAAATCACAGACAAACGAAGATAAGATGAGGTTTCACAAACGCCAATGCAGCAGCCAATCGGTTCGGTGCAAGAGGCGGGATCTAAACACAACAGTGTAGATGCAACAAAGCAAAACCTAACCCTAGAGGTGGCTGGCGTGAGAATATATAGGGCGGCGGCCTGTGGAAGGGAAACAGACTTGGGCTGTGGGCTAGAAGACGTACAGACTCAGATTATGGCCAACATGGCCCAGTTCTGTCACACAGTACTGTTTTAAATACACAGGACGACTCGAGACTCCAAATGAGGTGAAACCAACGGCAAACGATCCGTCTTCTCCTCAGCTTTCCAAAAAGTCAAAGAACGCGCCAATCGGACTTCGTATGAGGAAGTTATGCCCATTTTGGTGAATGGTGGTCGATGTAGTCCGAACCAGCGAATTCTTGACTTCAAATCATCCGTGCGGCTCCGTCTTCAACTCCAACTCTTCTATTCCATCTCCCATGTTCCTAAGCAACAAAATATCACTAGAATTCAGTAGCATCCCGTCCAAACAAATATAATCAAAGTTGCTAAGGAAAGAATTAACCTCATGGTTCAAGCGACGGGCACGGACGCGTGTGATTCGTCCTAGTAACTGAATTGTAGGTGGAGGCTCCATGTGTGTATCATGTGAAGTGATGTCCTCATCAGGCTGTTACCTCCTTGGGGCCGCCTACTGCACCCTTCACCTTGTATCAGTTAACCTATTGGTCGGTAACTTCATCGGCCAGCCCAAGCGTCCCTAGTGGTTCCTCCAGTTTTGGCTCAATGTTTATACTATTGATCTTAGTGGAGGAACCCCTCTTACTCACTCATACTTTCCCGCCGATTTTCCAGAATCGACAGTTCCCACCTATTGTCGCTGCTCTTCTTTAGGCGAAGCGGCGACATTTTTTCCTTATTTTCCTTTGTCTCCCGCAGCCTTGGCCATTTTTTAAGAGTTATTACCTTGGATTCTCTGACCGAACTGTCTGGTCTCATTTTGGATATCATTCAAAGTACGAACGCCCTCATTGGCTTGTTCTGCTTGATGTATCCCAGGACGCGGAGTCCCTTCATGTCTTTTCAGCAACCACCTTTCCTTGTTTGCTTCCTGTTAATTTTACCGATGAACATTCTCAGTGGTGCTCCTACGAGTTCTACCATCCATCGGTCTTCTCAAGGCAGCCGGGCTTTAGTCAGCTCCCACCCCATCTCTTTTTTGTTGGTCAGATCCAAATTCGCATGAGGGTCACGAGTGCCCTGGAGTAGGACCACCTATCCCACATAACTGATGGGATCCCCACCGGACGCCTTGCTTCTTGGACAACTTATCGGGCGACCTCCAACGCTTTCCGTCGATGGTAGGGTGAATTGAAGTAACATATCTTCAATCTCTCCTCATCAATTTACCGAGAACGGCTTCACCCGGGTGATGCTGATGCAGCACCCGAGGTAAGTTCTTTAACTCACTCTTTTACTTGCTTCCACTTATTTCCTTTTGCCTCCTCTAATCGACCCTTCCCCTTTGCATGAGGCCGATCGTGATGCCCCCTAAAGAGTTCTAGTGGTCAGACAATATGATATGGGCCAATATCGACCACTACCAATTTGGGCGCCAGCACCCCTACTCCTTTGGCGTGGATAACGAAAGACGTTCTTAATCGGCCATGCTTTAGAGGGGTTTGTCCTGGTGAAGCCGAAAAGAGTCTGTTGTGTATTAGCCTAGATCTGTGTAGCGCACTTGCCTTGTAATTTGAAAGACCCTGAGTATATTGTTAATTTTATATGATTTGGTTTTGAGTTTTTGTCTGAGGGTGATGCCTCTGCATCGGCCATCTCAAGGCAATACAGTCAGTATCGACTGATTCACGCATAGATTTTTCATGCTTCGTCCGAACGATCACTCGAATATTTCCTTAAGTACTTCCCATTCAGCCTTTTCCCGTATCCCCGATGTAGTTCCTTTAATATGTTCGTCTCATCGAGGATCTAGGTACTTATGAAGGTAGCCTCGGTCTATCATCGGTGTACGATACTTGTATTTCTCTAGTTCATCGGTTGTAGAAAAGTTTTGACTAAGTCCAGTCCTCGTTCTTAGGTGTTGTCTTCATAGTACAAGCTTGGGAAGCTCCTCGTCGATCGGGTTGATATCATTATCTGATACTCAAGAAAGTTGCCATACCAACTCTTTCTTGACAGACAGACGACTCCTTCTATCTCCCATACTCATAAATCGATTGTAGCTATATTAACTGATCTATCAGTGGGAACTATCTCCACTTGATCACCGACCCATTGTATGAGGTTCTGATGCATCGTCAACGGGACACAACAATTCGCGTGTATCTAGTCACGTGCCAACAATAGACTGTAAGATTTGTTTCCCTCCATAATAAAGAAAGTAGTTGGCATCGTCTTTCTACCAACCGTCTGTTCTGCATTCAACACTCCCATCGTGTTTGACGAATTACCGCCATAGTCCCTTAATACCATATTAGTTCTGATGATATCCTCATGTGTTTTCCCAAGCTTATGAAAGGTGGCATATGCATCAAATTGACAGTCGCCCCTCCGTCTATCATCATCTTGGACATTAGCTTCCATTAACCAATCCTTTGATATAGAGAGGTTTTAAGTGTTGATGCTCAAGATCTTCTATTTTGAAAAAACTGTTGGATACGGAGCTAACACTAATTGGGCCATCGTATCAGCCTACTCTGTGTCATCTTCTGAGATGGCCCGATACTCTCCAGGGAGGAAGAAAACAATGTTTATCCCTACATCTTCTGTTAGGGAATAGGGGAGCTATGCTAGCCGGCAAATTCAAAATTTTTGCCCTAAGCTCAAGACACATGCGTGTGCGAGATCATGGATCATTACCTTCTAGCACGAGACGCGTTAGGTGCAGCAGAAGAAGATGTTAGAGTAGCGCGTCAATCATATCCTCGCTTTGTCCTTGTCGTCCCTCACCGATTTGATCGATGAAGACGATGTAGTCGTTCACATGAAGATGTCCACGAGCGTCGTGTTGGAGCAACGCCTCCACGGTATCCACACGTACAGGGATGGAGTTTCTCCCACAGCAGCGTGCTAGCACCGCACATGAGAGACGGGGACCCTTGACCTCAACGATTGAGATCAAGAAAGGGAGAAGAGAAGTATGTGGTGGCTAGGGATGAAAACGGAGCGGAAACGGACGGAAATGAATGCTACCATATCTGTTTTCGTATTTTTTTTCACGAAAATGAAAACGAATATGGATATCTCAGAAATGGATATGAAAATGGATACCATCGGATATGAATACAGAGCGAATAAGTAGCGAATACGAATACGGAAAAGATATCTATCGGAATTATAAAAAACCCTTAATATATGAAAAGTACGATAAAAAAATAAATAGGTTCAATTTAAACACATATTAATAAATGATAAATATATATAATAAGTAAAACAAGTTTTATTTTAGTTGTAATGAATATATATTATTTATTTTTAGAAATAATTATATATATTAATTTAATTAAATTGTTTAATATCTTATGAATAAAATATAGTTTAAATTTTATATAATGTGAAAAAGTAAAAGATAATATTCTATATAATGCAGTAAAAAACTGTGAAAACGGAAACTTTCCGTTTTTGTTATGCGGAATATTCTGTTTCCGTATCCGTTTCCATCAGAAATCACTGTTCCGTTTTCGCTTAAAAATTCGTTTTTGTTTCCATTCTGGGATTTTCCGTATCTGTTTCCACATAACCCTCTCCGTTTCCATTTTTCCCTAGAATGGACGGAAACTTTCCGCTGTGTTTTCATCCCTAGTGGTGGCTAGGTCTAATCTAGGCTTATTCCTTATTCCAAGACGTCCTCCTCTCCTTATATAGGGCTGAGAGCTCCTGGCCATGCTCATCTCGAAACCCTCAAATCGGTAACAAATCCAACCTGTTCGCCCACGTCGGAACTTCCGATCCTAGATCGGAACTTCCAACAAAGTATTTTAGGTCTCCCGATACATTACGACACACAATAGATCCAATCTATTTTCGCCCACCTTGGAACTTCCGATACACATATCGGAACTTCCGATCAGAACAAAATTCTCCGATTCCAAATCGGAACTTTTGGATCGTCGGAACTTCTGATACCATATCAGAACTTCCAAAGCAACATTTGCTCTCTTACGCGAGACCAGAAAATAATCAGAACTTCTGATACTTCCTATCGGAACTTCCGATACATGGAATTTTCTTGGGCATATCCTTCAATCTCCCACTTGCATATCCTAAAAGCGTACAAAATCAATTTTCATTGAACCTTGATATACGCAAGCACCAGTCCCTTTACCACACACCGTCAGTCAAGCTCAAGGCGAGATACATGCCACTCTTGTTGGTTAACTTGACATTTCACTCGATCAAGTATCGGATTCAAATCATGACTAACTCCTTAGTCATAGTGGCATGGCCATGCACTTTCCAATCCAATACCTCGAGGGGCCCAGGGACGACTCTCTCATTATTAGGAGGGGTAAATTCCATCTTGACCGCTCATATCCCAAGACATGCTTCACAACACACCCAAAAATAACCTTATTACTACCCAGTTTTGGAAGAGCGTTAGAAAGCATCTAAGTGTGTCACTACATATTCTGGAATCAAATGACGATCTCAGGTCCAAGGACTCTACAGGTACACCATTGAGATGACAACTGATGGCACTTACAATACAATCAAAGCAGTATCTCAAGTGGGTTTGTCCGACACCATGTTCACCAACATGTGTCCACATCACTGATTTGACATCTCTATGTCTATGATCTGTGAAACACAATCATCAATCATCAGATGTGCTAATCCATGTATAATCATTGTCCCACATGATGGCAAGATTAGGGACTCTTTGAACAACATCGTAACAAAGCAAATAGTTTCACATAACAAGTCCTACTCATTAATTAAATGCAAACACGTTTATTCAAGTCACATGACATTATCCTTACGCATTAGCATCGACTCTACTAGCAACCTCCACATACACATGACTCACGCAAGTATCTAATAATCATGGAGCTCAGGTGCGCCTCATGCTTGGGTTGTGGAAGAGGCTTCGTCAACGGATCCACCATGTTCAAATTTGTGGTCACCTTGCAAATCTTCACACCACCTCTCTCAATGATCTCGTGGATCAGGTGATATCATCGAAGTATATGTTGGATTTCTGGTGTGATCTAGGCTCCTTGGCTTGCGCAATGGCACCACTATTATCACAATAGAGGTCCACTGGGACTGGACGCACTAGGAACAACACCTAGCTCAGAAACAAACTTTCTGATCCAAACGACCTCCTTCGTAGTTTCTGAAGCGGCAATATACTTGGCTTCTGTTGTAGAATCGACCACCGTCTCTTGCTTGGAACTCTTCCAACTCACTGCGCCTCCATTGAGGCAAAACACAAAGGTAGATTGCGATCGAGAATCATCTTTATCAGTCTGAAAGCTATCATCCGTGTAACCACTTACAATGAGCTCCTCTTCACCACCGTATAATAGGACATTTCCTCAGTCCTTCTCAAGTACTTGAGGATATTCTTTACTACAGCCCAGTGACTTTCACCCAGGTTCGATTGGTACCTACTCGTAACACTTAGAGTATATTACACATTTGGGCGTGTACATAGTATGGCATACATGATGGGATCCAATTGTGGAGGCATACGAGATCACACTCATCTTCTCTAGCTCATCAGGTGTTGCAGCACACTGAGTCTTACTAAGAGAAATCCATTTGACATTGGCAGAAAACCCCAAACTTATGAATTCTGCATTTTGAACCGTTTCAAAACATTGTCAATGTATATGCCTTGGCTTAATCCAAGTAACCGTTTTTGATCTATGTCTATATATCTTTATGCCCAGAATGTATATTGCCTCTCCAGATCTCCATCGAAAAACTATTTTTCAATGATGTCTTGACATTCATTCAAGAAAGGAATGTCCATTTCAGATCAACAATATGTCATCCACATATAAGACCCAGAAATACAAGTGAGCTCCTACTAGTTTTTTTGTAAACACAAGGCTCTTCTTCGTTCTTTATGAAGCCAAATAATTTGACTACCTCATCAAAGCGAAGATTTCAACTCTGAGAAGCTTGCTTCAATCCATAAATTGACTTAGCAACTTGCAAACTTTCCCAGCATTTCCTGGACCGTCAAGACCTTCAGGCTGTGTCATGGTACACATCCTCACTTAAGTTTCCATTCAGGAAAGTCGTCTTGACATCCATTGCCATATCTCATAATCATAAAATACGACAATAGCTAGGATGATCCGAATAGACTTAAGCATGGTGACGGGCGAAAACATTTCATCATAATCAACACCTTGAATCTGTCTAAAACCTTTCACCACCATCATTCCTTACAGATGTGAATATTTCCATCAACGTCTATCTTTTCTTGAAGATCCATTTACACTCAATGGTTTTTAACATCGAGTGGATCAACCAAGTTCCAAACTTGGTTTTCTCGCATGGACTCCAACACGGATCCAATGGCTCCAAGCCATTTCTCAGTGGTCTGGTCCCATCACTACTTCCACATAGGTCTTGGGCTCGTCGATGTACAAAACCACTCGTCGCGATACCTAGTGGGTCCAGAACATGTACCTCTCTGGTGCATGGACTACTCTCCCAGTCCTTTGTGGGGATGGCGCGTGTATAACAGGCTTCGTAACACTTTGCTCATCCTGTTGTTGTTTAGTGGATCTAGAACATTTTCCAGCAGCTCTCGAACCTCTTTGAGATGCATCATCCTCCCACTAACTCCTTTTGAGAGAAATCTTTCTCAAGGAACACACTATTTCTGAGCGACAAACACTTTTCCCTCCTCTCTATTATAGAAATAGTATCATTTGGTTTCCGTAGGATACCCCATAAATAAGCACTTGTCAGACTTAGGATTGAGCTTGTCAAACGTCATACGTTTGACATACACCTCACATCCCCAAATCTTTAGAAAAGACAAACTAGGATGCTTCCCAGACCACATCTCATATGGCGTATTCTCTACTAACTTAGATGGAAATTTGTTTATCGTGAAAGTTGCTATTTCTAGAGCGTGACCCCAAAAGGATAATGGAAGATCAGTGTGACTCATCATGGACCGCACCATGTCCAAAAAAGTTGGTTTCTCTGCTTAGACACCCCATTCCATTGGGGCGTGCTGGGTGGAGTCAACTATCGAACAATTCCACACTGTTTCAAATGATCACTAAACTCATGGCTCAAATATTCACCCCCACGATCATATCGTAGAAATTTAATTGTCTTGCCCGTATGATTTTGTACTTCATTTTGGAACTCCTTGAACTTTTCAAAGGATTCCCACTTATGCCTCATCAAGTAGACATAGCCATATCTACTAAAGTCGTCAGTAAAAGTGATAAAGTACTGAAAGACTTTCCTAGTCGTGTGACTCATTGGTTTCACATACATCGTATGTATTATGGCCAATAGCTCACTCGCCCTCTCACTCTGTCCAGTGAAAGGTGTCTTTGTCATTTTACCAAGTAAGCAAGACTCGCATGTGCCGTATAATTCAAAATCAAATGACTCCAAAAGTCCATCACTATGGAGCTTCTGCACGCGCTTCTCATTTATATGCCCCAAATGACAATGCTAGATGTAGGTAGGATTTAAATCATTGAGTCGTTGTTTTCTTAGTACTAATGTTATAAACGTGTGCATCATCAAGACTCATAATATATAATCCATTCACTAATGGACAAACACCATAGAGCATGCCATTCAAAAATTTTGAACAATTCTTATTCTTTACTACAAATTCAAAACCATCTTCCTCTAAACATGAAGAAGAGATAATGTTTTTGTCTAAGGTGGGAATGAAATAACAATTATTCAAATCCAAAACTAGTCCTAACGGTAGCGAAAGTGAATAAACGCCGACAGCCAACGCTACAACATTTGCACCATTCATGACGCGGACATCCAACTCACCACTTGCACACTTTCTAACTCTACTCAACCCCTGCAACGATTTTCAAGTATGAATCATCGATCCGATATCAAATACCGTGAATCATTTGGACGAGTAGCAAGATTAATTTCAATAACAGTAATACCTAAAGCGGAAGTCGTACTTCCCTTCTTGTTCTTCTGCTCTTCTAGATATACCTTGCAATTGTGCTTCCAATGGCTTGCTTGTGCAATGGTGGCACACATCAGAGCTAGCAGAACCCGACTTAGATTTCCAGCCGGTTTAGACTTCGCACTAGAGATCGAATCTGTAGTCTTAGCCTGGCCCTTCCACTTTCTCTTTTGGCCCTCCTTCGAACCATCATAACTTGATTTGGAGATTTCCTGATACTCTCGTCAGTCGTCTTTAGCAACCATGCAACTCATCTAGTGTCTTCTCCAGTCCTACCATGTTATAATCCATGATGAATGGCTCAAAGCTCGGTGGGAGCGACTGGAGAATGACATCAATAGCTTGGTACAGATCCATTAGGGTGCCCAGTCTCTCTAGAGTCTCAGTGTAACCAATCATCCTGATCACATGAGGACTCACGGTCTGCCTTCAGGCAGCCTACCTTCCAAACAAGGCTTTAGGACACATTTGTATCTTTCACCCTTGCCTGGTTCTAAATATGCCCTTAAGACCCATGATAATCATAAGCATCATGTTCCTTATATTGTTTCTGAACTTAGAGGACATGTAGGCAAGCATCAGATAGCTGACATCCACGAAATCACTAGCATGCTTCTCATAAGCACGCTTGTCTGCTACGGGAGCATCCTCTCCTGGTTCATCGGGGTAAGGTTCCTCCATAACATAATCCTTTTTCTCTTGTTTAAGAACAATTCTCAAATTTCGATACCAATCCATAAAGTTCATTTCATATAGTTTCTCACGTTCAAGTATAGATCGCAAATTAAAAACTAGAGTGCTCTTAACAGAAGAAGTAGTAGGTTCCATGATCTACAAAAGATTAAATGCAAGGTTCAACACTATGCAATGTTTTATCTGCTATCTAATAAAAGATGTTCCACTATTTAAACAAATCACTTTCCCTCTAATGACTAATAGTGGCGCAAGATCCATATTCATTCTAACTCCTCGTGAGCTTAGCATCACTGCTAGAAGCTAGGTGAATAGGTAAGCAAACACTTTGTCTAATCACATCGTATGGACCTTGCCATTGGTAAGCATCTATGCTCTATGCCAACTCTATGCTCCAAGGCCCAAAAACATTTGATAGCCCCGTTAAGCAACCAATACTATGCGTGCAGAAGTCCGACTCCGCCCCAACTAGTCGAGATAAAAGATAGCACCACGCTTTGGTAGACCCCTATCGATGAGCACGAACCTTGGTGGGTGCAGCTATTGGGAAGAACATCAATACTTAATTTTCTGAGGGAAAACTATTCTAGTATGGTAACGTCCCTAGCGCACACGAAACATGCAAGAATAGTATAATAGGAACATAAGAAAGCATCACAGACAATCATATTAATTGTGACATAGCATGACCCTCTTCACATGGCGATATCCATCTCCATGGCTCTTGTCTTTGAGTGTGTGCTCTCGGCCTCCATGAAGAGTTCTAGTCCATCTCGCATAGTCTATACTAATTACATGGGCAGAAGCACCGCGAAACGACATGCAAGCCGTAATAATTTTTACATCAGCCTTGGGCTCTAAATAACCATGACACGCATGCCATATTTAATTTACATTCATTGCATAAATCTCATACATCGCATTTATCCAAGGCTATGCCAGTCACACCTGTAACACCCCAAAATTTCAAAGAATAAAAATATCATTTAATGAATTTTTCTGGAATTATTTAATTTGGAAATACCTTTAATGCCCTTTGTTGGCGTAAAAGTTTACGCTAACAGGTTCTCTGAGATCAAGAACGAACAAACAGTGAGTTCGTGTTTTAAGAACTGTCTCAAGCCTCTGTATTGGATAGTAGCTCAAGTAGTTCGAATAGGTGTATTGAATAGCTGAGTATTCGATCCCCCTTACAGGGTAGAGAGGGGTATTATAGGCAAAAATGTCTAAGGAAAATACCTAATTATCCCTAAATTACAACCGACAGTGGAAACTATTCGGTACCCGGAGCAGGGTTAAAAGGGTAAAGTTATCTGGGGCAGACGGATAAGCCAAACGTCTTATCAATCTTGCCATTCTGCTTCGGAGCCTTCGTATCTTGCGAGGGGCTTCTCCGGACTTCGAATCGGGGCACCCTTCGCTTGATGCCTTCTCCTTCGAATAAGAGCCCACTGGCTCCGAAGCTTAGTGAATCTTTAAGTTGTTAATCTCTAAGTCCTGAAGGTGAAGCAATTTCCCCCAACAGTAGCCCCTCGAATACGCCTCTCCGGATTTAACCTGTACAGAAGGGAGGCAGTATACGCAAGGAATATTTCCATATTCTGAGACTTAGAGAAAATTTGAACACATTATGGTTCTTCGGAGGATTTCAGACTCAAAGCATTCGGACCCCTTTTCCGAGCTCAACGCGGTGTGAATACATCGTGAGAAGGAGTACCGCTCCGAAGCGCAAATGTCGTGAGGAGCCATTTGGTTATAGCTGTTACGGCATAAGTAGTCGTTACGCCCTGTAAAAGGTAATGGTCGAAATTTACGGCAGTTTCTCTCTGTTCCACTTTCTGGACCCACCTGCCAGTGGAGGAAGTCGAACCTGCAGTGTGAATGCGATCGAAGTGTAGCAACCAATGGACGGTTATAAAAGGAGGATTAGAAGTTACCCGAAACTTTTTACCGTTCTCAGCGCCTGCGATTCACGTTCTTCATCCCCCAATTCTCACAATCTCCCAACCCACCGAGCAATGGCGAGGACCAGCCGCACCGTTCTGGCGGCGGCGAGCACTCTAGCGCAGAGGCAAGCGTGGGCTGCCTTGGCTGCGGCAGCAATGGCGGGGCTCCGGACGACGCCTAGCCCAAAAACCCTCGAGAGCTCCGCCCACCATCCAAGAAGAAGATTCCTCAAAGCTTCCTCATCGGCCAGTCTACGAGCACCGCCGAGTCTATTGAGGAGGCCGTGGAAGGAAAGCTGGGGCCCGGACTGAGAACTCGAGTCCCCGGGTCGGAATCAACCCTGAGGCCATGAAGCGGAGAAGTGGTGGTTTTCGAGGCATTCTTCAAAACGGGCTTGGGACTTCTGGCCATTGACTTCTTGACAGAGGTGCTGGACCTGTTTCACATCACTCTTCCTCAATTATCTCCCAATGACATCGCCCGCCTAGCTGTCTTCGAGTGGGCACTCTGGGTCGAAGGGTGTGAAGGACACTCGGAGATCTTCGCCGGCACACATGAAGCTATCTGCCAGCCGAAGCCACAGGACGGGCCCGGGGATTCCAAGGTGATAACAGCCTTCGGCAGCGTCAACTTCCAGTTGATGAGGGAGCACGCCCAACACTTTCCCGCGAAGGCCATCAACGATCGGTGGTACACCAACTGGATCCTTCGGTGGTTCTACGCCGAAGTTGGAGAGGACTCCCCCCTCGCAGGGCCTCTCCAGGAGATCTGGTTCTGGAAGGAGGCGGAGGTTGCTCTGAACCCTAGCCTGCTCTCCACATGGCTAGGGCTGTTGACCTCGGTGGCACGCCGCATGAGCATGTGCGACCTCTCCGAAGAGTTCATCGCCCTCCGGATTCCACCCCTCGGGGCCAACTGGCCGATAGTGTTTCAACAGGCCTCGGAGGGTGATCTCCGAACCCTAGATAAGACTTCAACTCCTGTAGTAATGTGTTAGTTGATGAAAATAACATACTTATAACATGTTACCCTTTTTCCAGCGGCTCCACTGGCACTAGTTCCGGAAGACATAGCTCGGGCCACCGAACAGGTCCTCGGAGCCCCTACGGTGGCCGAAAGACAGAAGAGCTGGAGATGGTAGGGAGCTGGGAGCGCTCCAACAGAGTGTGGGGAGCTCTCGGGATGGCGCCCCCTCCTTTACCAGACTTTACCTCGACCGGAGCAGCCCCTCGGAAATGGAAGGCTGTCGTCGAGCCCCCAAGAAGCCAGCAAGAAGCCGCCTAAGAAGAAGAAGGTGGCGAAGATCCCTCCACAGCTGACTCCTGCTTCGTCTGCTTCATCCTTGGACGTTCAGATCTCGGCCTCAGAGGAGTCCGAGGACTCCAATGCCCAACTGGCGGCGACCTTTGAGAATTATCTCTTGGAGGGCGATGAAGATGCGGCGGGAGTCCCAGCCGAAGCTTCTGCTCGGGAGGTTGCGGAAGTAGACCCGTCACGCACCCCCGTGCCTGCTGTTGTAAACTTGGAGTTGGACTCCACCACCCCACTCACTCGTAACCGGGGTGATCACGGCGGAAGTCAAGCCCCCAGAAAAGCGCCGGAGAGGACTTCGGGAGACGACATCGATGATATCCTCCGGATGTACGAAGTCCTGGAGGATCCGACAATTTTGCCTCACGGGTCCTCCGAAGGTATGCTACGAAGCTTTTACCTTGGTCGACACCTGCAACAATCTTTGCTCTCCAATGCTTTTCTAATATCTTGATACGGTAGGTACCTCGAAGGGTGACGGAGCTCTCGCGGCGCCCGAAGTCCCAATTTCTTCAGAGGTCGTGGTTTCGATGGACACCTCGACTCCCTTGGACGCTCTAGTCTCGGTGGCGGAAGTCATGCCCGCTGATGCTGGCTCCGGTGGCCGAGGTCGCCTCCGCTGATGCGGCTCCGGACGAAGGGGTAGCCGCCGAAGAAAGGGCCACATCTACCCTAGCCGATGCGCCTGCCTTCGTGCCGGGGAGGGGCAAAGTATCTCTAGCCTCGGTCTCCCCCCGGCCCAACGACGACCTCGGCCAGCAACTCGAGGAGGCCACGACAGATGATCGCCAAGATTCGTCTTGGCTCCCTTTGCTGGCTCTGTTCTTGGAGCACCGGACGGGTCTCTGAGCGCTCCTGGAGCCTTTGGCGGAGAAGAGCCAGGATATTGCAATTCGGATCTGGTCTCTGCTCTGAGCAAGCTAGGGCCCCCGGCGCTCAACATGGCCCTCGAAAGGGCTGCCCTTCAGGTATGAAAAGCACCACAACCACTTCTAATTAGTAATTGTAAATACTCGGTACTTACTTGTTCTTTTCTTTGCAGCAATTCGTCCTTGCTAGAGCGGTAGCGACTTCCAATGAAGTCGAAACCAATCGACTCAAAGGAAGGTTATCACCCTCCAAACCGCCCTCAAAGGCTCCGAGAAAGATCCCTTCGGTTGGAGGAGGAGCCTTAGAGGAATGGAGGGCTAGGGCTGCGGCTGACGAAGCCCTCCGAATAGCGAGGCAAGAGAACGACGCGCTCCTACTTCGACCCAAGAGGCTGAAGCCGAGCGCGTAGTTCTTCGAGCGGAGGTTGAAAAGCTCTGGCAATCGCGGCCACTTCGAGCGCTCAGCTGGTGGAGCTCCAAGGAGCCCTTAACCAAGTGATGGCCCAGAAGAGCTCCTTGCTGCTCCAAGTGCCGAAGTGTCTGCTACTGCTGCGGGGCTGGAGGCAGCGGAAAAGAAGAACGTCAGTGCGGCAGAACGTACCTTGGATGCCCGTTCAGGGTACCCTTGGAATATTTTGGCACTATGTTCCCTTCGTCTTCTGCGGCTGCCACGAATCCCTCGATCGGAAGCTGAATATGATCCAAGTGGCGGCGTCGTTGATGATGAACTCCGGCATCCGGTACGGAGAGATCTCCGGTAAGTGCGCCCGGCATTGGGGTTCTTCGCCACCTCGAAGCCCTTCAGATCCCCCTCGCTTCCGTCGGGAGTTCGACCCCCAGAGCTTCGCCTCCGAAGACCTGCTACAACACCCATCTTCGGACGTAGCCTGGCCTGGGAACCTTCGGTCGACCTGGAAGACAGACCACAAGGCTGCAGCCAAAGCTTGGAATCGATGAGGCCCATCGGCAGAAGCAGGCACAGACAAGGCCACCTCTTCCTGCCTCGCCAGCCTCGGCTCCTCCTGCTCCACCAACCGACCCACAGGTATAGCTCTTAGGGCAATCATGTATACAAAATCTTGTAAAGCTCCTTTCATTAATGAAATGTTACTAAACGAAAAGCTTGTTTGGGTGTTTTGTTCATTTAGGTTTTGGTCACGCCCTTCGACCCTGACCTCGAAATACTGGATTTACCGAAGGCTCCAGAAGGAATGGGCAAGCCTCGAGAGCTTAAGGCCCTACCACCGCTCCGCTTCTCTGTTCCTCGTGGAGACAAAGGGGAGATACCCCTGAAGTTTTTCAAGATGTCTAGCTTATATCAAGGAAGAGGAGAAGAGAAGGCAATCCTCGTCTTCCAACACATGAATTGGTCTGACTCGGAGTACCAGGCCGAAGACCCTGCGGAGGTAACTCCGAAAGGCTTCTGACCTGGGCCGAACGTCAAGAGAAGCAAAGAAACTACGAGCCTCGAAGAAGAAGAGAAGCGCTCGGACGAAAAGGACCCAAACCGACAGCTTCGAGCTCTGAGGACAGAGTAGTCGGAGGGGTAGCTCTAGAGGCCGACAGGGTCTTCAATTTTTCCTAGGCTTGGACCAACACTCTCGTGATATAAAGTACGATGATTAATGGAATTGTCCTGAAAGTATCTTGTTTGCTTTTTACCCTCCTACCCCTCCTTGTGGGTGGTGGAGCCTTTGTTGTGCAAATGGGTTCGCGGACACATGATGTGCCAGACAACTTGATGCTTCGTATCACACTAATATTCGTACTTTACCTTTTCAAAGGGTTCTTCTAACATACTTCCGTATTACTACCTTCGTAAGTTTCGAAGTTGGATATGTTGCTTAGGACCTTTGATTCATTTTTTAAGTGTCTCGTTAGCCTAGGCCTCAAAACCTTATTACTTGGTCACCCTTCGACTCTTTTACAGATGCTCGAACCCATAGCTGGAGGTCTGTTTATCTTTTAAAGTCCTTGGACTCTTCTACGGATCCTAACAAGCCATAGCTTGGAATCCGTAGGGTGGCCACCTTCGGCTCTTTTACAGACACTTCGCGCCAGAGGCCAGAAATCTGTTCTTTTTAAAGTCCTTAGACTCTTCTACGGATCCTAACAATCCGTAGCCTGGAATCCGTAGGGTGGCCACCTTCGGCTCTTTTACATATACTTCGCGGCCCGGAGGCCGGAAATATGTTCTTTAAAGTCCTTAGACTCTTCTATGGATCCTAACAAGCCGTAGCCTGGAATCCGTAGGGTGGCCACCTTCGGCTCTTTACAGATACTTCACCGCCCGGAGGCCGGAAATCTGTTCTTTTAAAGTCCTTAGACTCTTCTACGGATCCTAACAAGTCGTAGCCTGGAATCCGTAGGGTGGCCACCTTCGGCTCTTTATAGATACTTCGCGCCCAGAGGCTGGAAATCTGTTCTTTTTAAAGTCCTTAGACTCTTCTACGGATCCTAACAAGTCGTAGCCTGGAATCCGTAGGGTGGTAGTGAAGCCCTCGAACCCATGGTTCGCAGGCTGCTGTCCGAGTCTTGGGAAAGATGCTTGACTCTGCAAGCATCTCCATCCTCCCGATGTGTCCACCCGAGTAAGGGATACTCGAAGAGTAAACAAAATTCGACCCTCCGCTTTTATTTAGAAAAGGAAATTTTACAAGTGATTACAAGGAGCCCCTAAGCGTAATAACGCTTAAGGTGCTCCACATGCCATGCATGTTTTCAATTCTTCCCCTTCTAAATTAGCTAATTTTAAACGATCCGGGACGTCCTAAGCGTAGGATAATATATGGTCCTTCCCATTTATTTCCTAGCTTCCCCGGTGCTATTACACTTCGCAAACTAGATGACCTGGTCTAAGCTCGTTCAGCTTTATCTTCGGGTCATACCATGTTTTTGTTTGGCCCTAGTACTTCGTCAGATTGGCGACATCTCGAAGCCTTGTTTCTTCTGATAGTCCAGCGAAGTGTTTCTTCATCTTCATCTCCGGGCTGCACTACACGAAGGGATCCACCCTTGAGCTCCGTAGGAGTCATGGCCTCATCTCTGAAGAGTAGTCTAAATTGGGTAAAAGCCTGTGGATCTGGTTTGAGTGGTTCGAATGGACCACAAGATCTTGGGGAGCTCTTCGACCCACAGCCCCTTGGCCAGCCCACAATCCTTCGATTTAAACCAGAGAGGATGTTCCCATTGGCTCGCTCGACAGCTCCGTTGGACTGTGGATGGCGCACTGCTGCGAAGCACAACTTAATGCATAGTTCTTCACAAAATTCTTGAATGTCTCAGCTTCGAACTGGGTTCCATTATCCACGGTTAGCTCCCTTGGCACTCTGAACCTACATATAATATTTTGCCAGAAAAACTTTTGCACATTCCTTGAAGTGATAGCAGTCAATGGTTCTGCTTCGACTCATTTTGAAAAATACTCGATTTCTACCACTGCGAACTTCAAGCTGCCTTTGGCCATTGGGAAAGGGCCTATGAGGTCCATGCCCCATCGAGCCATTGGCCACACTGGGCAATAACTTGAAGTGGTACTGGTGATGGTGGCTTCGTTTCCTCCCACCTGGCATCCTTCGCAGGTTCGGACCAATTCCTCCGCATCTCTCACAACTGTCGGCCAGTAAAGCCCCTGCCGAAGTGTTTTGCCTGCTAGGGCATGAGGGGCTAAGTGGCTTCCACATAAGCCTTCGTGAATGTCCCGAAGTATGTCTTGGCCTTCTGGTTGAGAGATTGCACCGGAGGAGAGGAGAACACACTCCGGCTTTGTACAACATTCCATTGACAAGCTTATAATTTCTAGCCCTTGCCTACAGCTTCGGAAATCCGGACCTTCGAAGAGTCTGTACTACCTTGCAAGATGTCCATTATCGGAGCTCTCCATCCGTGGCTGGGATGCAAAGACTTCTGCGGAGGGTAAGTGATTAACAGCAGGCTTTACTAGTTCTTCATAGAAAGCACCCTCCGGTAGGTCTAATGCTCCGGCCGCAGCCTTTGCTAGAATGTCTGCAAGCTGATTATCTGCTCGAGGGATGCTGTGAACAGAAAATCCTTTGAATGCTTCTTCAGTCTTGCGGATTTCCTCTAGGTACTTTGCTAGATGTGGGTTCTTCGCTTGGAAGCTTTTATGACATGCCCTGCGACGACTTGGGAATCTGTTTTAATTATTATCCTTGCTGCTCCAAGTGCCTTTGCCTTTCGGAGGCCTAGCAGGATCCCTTCGTATTCTGCGATATTATTGGTGGTCTTGAAGTTGAGTCTCGCAGAATACATGGCCTTTTTCCCTGACGGTGATATGATGACTGCACCAGCTCCGGCACCAGATGCCTGATAAGCTCCGTCAGAAAATATTGTCCATAAACTACAGATGGAGTCCACTCTGCTACGAAGTCAGCTATGATTTGGGACTTGATAGTTGTTCTTGTCGTGAAGGAGATTCTGAAGGGAGCTAGCTCGACAGCCCATTTTCCAATCCTACCTGTGGAGTCTTGCTCCGAGCATATCACCAAGGGGATACGACGTAGGAACGATTAGGTTATGCACCAAAATAATGCCTTAGCTTTCGCGAGGCCATTACCAGGGCATAAGCAAATTTCTCGAGCTCGGAGTATCTTATCTTAGCTCCAAACAAAGCTTCTGACACAAAATAAACTGGGTTCTGCACCAGCTTTCCCTTGAGCTCAACTTTCCAGACCAATACTGCACTTACTACGGAGCCTGTTGCCGCAAGATAAAGGAGGAGTGTTTCTTCTAGGAGGGGCACAGTAAGTGTTGACAAGCTTTGAGGTATGCTTTTATGTCATCGAAGCTCTTCTGCTTTCGGTGTCCAATTGAAGCTTTCGGACCCCTTTAGGGCTTTGAAAATTGGGAGGCTTCGCTCTGCTGACCTAGCTAAGAATCTGCTAAGGGCTGCGAGCCTTCCTGCTAGCTTCTGGACCTGCTTCAAATTCCTTGGTGGAGCCATTCTTGCAGTGCACTTATCTGCGGTGGGCTAGCTTCGATTCCCCTGATCGAAACTAAGTACCCTAGCAGTTTTCCTGCTTGTGCTCCGAATATACACTTTTAGGGTTGAGGCGTACTCCACATGCTCGAGGGCTCTCAAACGTTTCAGCTAGGTCTAAGCTATGCTGGTGCTTTTGAGCACTTTTTATTACAATGTCATCCATGTAGGCCTTGACATTTCGGCCTAGTTGGTGACCTAGAGCCTTAGCTATTAAACGTGAAAAAGTAGCTCCAGCATTCCGCAAGCCAAAAGGCATCCTTACATAACAAAATACCCCGAAAGGAGTTAGAAACTTGTCTTGGCTTCGTCTTCGCGCTTTAGCCAGCCTGATGATACCCGGAGTAAGCATCGAGGAAACTTAGCAATTCGGAGCCGGCTGTGGAATCCACCAGCTGGTCTATTCGGGGCATCGGGTAGGGGTCTCGCGAGCATGCTTTATTTAATGAAGTAAAGTCAATACACATGCGCCATTTGTTCGAGTCCTTCTTCCTTACAAAAACAGGGTTAGCCAACCACTCGGTATGGGCTACCTCCCTGATGATGCCAGCCCTCAGCAATTTTTCTACTTCGGTTTTGGCGAGGCTTGCTCTTCTGCAGACAGCTTGCGGAGCCCCTGGCGTACTGGCCTGGCCTTCGGATGACGAGTAGGCTATGCTCGATGATGCTCCGATCCACCCCGGTGATGTCTTCGTGCGGTCCAGGCAAAGACGTCCAGATTTTGCTTGACGACTTCTTCCAATGATGCAGCTATCTCCGGGGATAGCCCTTTGCCGAACTTGACTGGATATTCTTTGCCATCTTTTGAAATTACCCTTGTTTCGACATCACCTTACAGGCTTGGCTTGAGGGAGAGCCCCTTTGAAGGGTTTGAAGCCTCTGGCACCTCTTTCGTGCCCTCCACCACGTTGTGGCACTTGCCGGGGATCCAACGGCTGGCCGTGCCCATACTCCATTCTCCGGGCTATAGCTTGGTCTCCTAAAATAGTAAGAACTCCACTTGCGTGGGCATTTGAGACAGAGATAGTTTGTGATGCGCTATAGCCCCAAACTAGTTCAGCATCCCTCGCCCGAAGATTGTGTTGTAAGCATAAGGGGCGTCGACAACGTCGAAGATCACCTCCTCTAACCCTGGCCAAAGGCCCCTCTCCGAAAGCAACCTCGAGGCCTATCTAGCCGAGGGAATCGAGAGGCGGTCCTGAGAAACCTTGAAGTGGCCGGGCCGCTAGAAGTACATGCTTCCGAGGTATGCACATCTGATCGAAGGCCTGGACAAAAAGTATGTCTGTGGAGCTTCCGCCGTCCACCAGGATCCTTCGGACTTCCACTCCTGTTATGTCTGCGGAAATGACCAAGGGGTCAGCATGGGGAAACTTTACCCCCGCGGCATCACTGGCAGTGAACGAGATGGGCACATGAGACCACTCCGACATCCCTTCTGTGAGCTCGAAGTCCCAATGTGCCTAACCTTGCGAATGTATTCGCGTCATTGCCTTTTGGACATGCTCCCAAGGGTCCCCACTCCGGAGATGGGCAGGACCACTCATTTGCCGCAGTCCTGAGGGTCTTCCTGCTTCGGCGGTGGCATAATGTTGGCCACCAGAAGTCGCATGGGAGCTTCAGGGACACCGGCTCGGACCACGATTTGCACAGGCTCCGACCGTGCCGCTGTGGGGCTCGATTTGGAGTACCCCGCCCGGTACTTCGCCCAAGGTAATCGCCCCGAAGGGCCAACACTTCCTTGCAATCCTTCGTGTCATGGCTTCTATTATCGCCATGCACGCAGCAGAAAAAACTCTGGTGCCTGCCAGGTGCTCTCTCTTGAGGCTTTGGTACTCCAGCCTTGAAGTTCTGCGCCTGCTGATACTGACAGGTGCCTTCGGAACGGAGGGTGCAATGCTTAGCACCTCCGAACGGAAATGCTTCTTCCCTCGCCTGTTGCTCGTTGAAGCGGTTATCTTGAGGGGGTTGTAGAGGAGACGAGGCTTCTGGCTCCGTCTTAACTTCTCGAAGGGTAGGTGCGGGTGCTCTGGCTCGCCGAAGACAGCCTTCCTCCACCTTGGCATACTATTCGAAGTACGCCATCAGCTGCGCCGCAGACGTCACCAGCTTCTGATGGAGTTTTGCTGAGGAGGGTCGTGGTTTAGCACCCCTTCGCGGGCGGCGTCGACTACCGAGGAGGTAGATAGGCCCTTAATCTGTGACTTGGTGTGGGCGAAGCGCGTGAAGTACTCTCGGAGTGTTTCTCCCCGCCCGCTGCTTCACCTGGAACAAACTCCCTGTGGACATCGGGGCCACAAAGGTACCCTGGAAGTTGCTCACAAACTTCTTCTTCAACTGCTTCCCAGGACCTGATCGATCCTGGCTTCAGGGACCAGAACCATCGGAGCGCCACGCCTTCGAGGGCGAGGGGGAAACACTTCACCATCATGTTGCACACCCTCCGCTTGCTTCTATTGCCAGGGCATATGAGCGGGCGAACTCTCCGGGGTCTGACCCACCGGAGTACTTGTGCAGCTTCGAGGCCTTGAATCTAGGGTCGAAGGGCACTCTTTGCAAGTCCGAATGTAGCGGAGACTCCTCATCAAAAGATGCATTCTCATCCTCCTCCGGGACTTGGGCAGCTTCTGGGAGATTGCGAGCACCATTATCTTGAGGCCCTTCTGGAGTCTCGGTGGAGGCTTGAGTGCGGAGGTGATATGCGGCCTCTTGCCTCCACCTAGCCACTTCCTCCTAAAGCCTTGCTAGTTGAGTAGCCTCGGTTCCAGGAAGGTCTTCATCTTCATCTGAGGGCAGCTCCGGGTCCTGGGAGCTGACATAATTAGTCCGAAGCACCGTAGGAGGGGCTTGGGGACCCCTAGGCACTCGACGCCCAGCGGTATCCTCGGAATCGCTGGAGCGGTTGAGGGCCCAGCTCCTGTGGTCCGAGGGGACCTTCGAAGGGGACCCGAGGCTTGGCTTCACTTCGGAGGCATAGCTAGTCATGGAGAGGTCCGAAGACCGGGGACTTCGATTGATCTGGGAAGGTGAGCGAGAGCCTTCGAATCGCACTAAGAAGCCCCTTACCTTTAGACTTAGGCCTTCTATTATTTTCTGCTGCTTAGTTGTTTGAGGTGCGTTGGGTATTGGGAACAGGCCATTGATTCGAAAGAATTTTTAAGGCGCCCATTCACCCCCCTCTGGTCGCTACTTTCGGTCCTACAAGTGGTATCAGAGCGAGGTTAGGGTTTTCCATACCTTAACCGGTTCTAAACCCCAGTAGTGACTATGACGTCTCTAGGCAAGGTCCCGTCCTTGGAAGCCTATGGCTATAATTATTGGAAGACTCGCATGCGAGCCTATCTCATGAGCCAGGGTTCGGACATATGGGACATTTGCGTTCACACCACATTTGTCATTTTGCCAGTTACTGAGCAAGGTACTGCTGGTATCATTGCTCAGCATCTGAGCAACAGTAAGGCTGTGAACATTTTATTTTCTGGTTTAGGTCCCACTGAGTTTGAGCGTGTGAGTCATCTCTCCACTGCGAGAGAGATCTGGGCTACCCTCAAGGCACACCATGAGGGAACAGCACAGGTCAAGGCTCGGCTCTATCAGACCTACCGGCGTGAATATGAGAATTTCACACAGAAGCCGGGTGAATCTGTTGAGGCTTTGTTTGGTCGCTTTCAGTCGATCATTAACAAGCTTCGGGACAACAAGGCTGAGGGTGCTCAGTTAGTCTCAGATCATGAGCAGGCGCTCAAGGTTCTTCATACCTTGGACCCAAAGATCTGGGAGATCAAGGTATCATCTATCGTTGAGAGTACTTCATACGATACCTTGACCATTTCTGAGTTATTTAGCAAGCTAAAGGCCACTGAGGTAGATATCCAGTTGAGATCAACTCTCACTGGCTCTGGATCAAAATCCTGGCCCTTGCTACACCTTCCGAGTTCCCAAGACCAAAATATATTTTTGAAAATTTTTACAAATTTTATCACCCTTGGAAGTATCCCAAATATTTTAAATCAATTTCTGTAATTATTTTTATTCGGAAAAGAATTGAAACAGTAACGGGCCCCTTCCCCCTCTTCTCTCTCTCCTGGCTGGCCCAGCCCGCTCCTCCTCGCGCCCCGACTGACCAATGGTTGAGGAGCCATGCTGAATAGCGTGGGCCTCATGGCTCTAGAAGTGATGAGTCATTGTCAACGTTAGTCAAAGAGGACTGAAGAATAGAGGAGATCTGCTGTTTTATGGGCCGCATGTGACTCAGGTACACGGGCAGCGAGCGACTGTCGGGCAGAGGAGGCTGCGAAGTCGGGCTGGCCCAATCCGGGTGCATGGGCCAGAAGCAGTAGAAGACCCACTGGCTGTTGACCAGGACTGACTCAGGTACACGGGCGGTGAGCGATTGCCGGGCTGAGAGAGCTGCGGAGTCGGGCCGGCCCAATCCGGGTACCTGGTGCAAAGCTGTGGAGGCTTTGTCAGTTTCGGCGTAAAACTGACAACCGTTGATTCTGTATCCGACTGTCCAGAAGAGTAGCTTCAGGATATGTCATGTGTTACTCTAGGCCCACAGTCAGTCAGTTGTGTCTGTAAAAATACCTAAGGGCAGTAGAGTCTTTCTCTGTATTTTTGAGTCTATAAAAACCCTAAGGGGCTGGTAGAATATTCCTAGTGTTGGGCTGCCTATAAATAGCACCCCAATCCCTAGGGTTTGGACCACCCTTTTGTGCTGAAATCAAATCCACCCATTGGGTCACTTTGTCCACTGTCTTCTCTCTCCTGTGTGTGCCGCCAGGGCTTCCCTCTCACTGTGTATGCATTTTTCTTGCTCAAATCTCTTGGATGCGTAAATGCTTTGGTCCCTGGTGAATTTATTGCTTGCATTTTGTTTGGTTTGGGGAGTTATTGCCCTGGCTACGAGCTGGTAAATTTTATTCTTGAGGTGAAAGTTCTTCTGGTGCTTCTGTTCTTCACGAACTGAGTACTAGTTCTTGCTGTTGCAAGTAGTACTGCTTTACTGTAGCTACAGTGTTGTGCAGCAGATTTTCACCTTCTATTGCCCAGCTTTTGATCGAAGCTGACAGTCTCTTTTACCTAAACCTTTGTGTCCTGTGTGGCTAGCTTCAAAGTATTTCTAAACGGACAGCATCGCATACTTCGATTGACAGTGCAAAGGTACTCCGGCCCTAGCTGTTCGAAGTTCACACTTCGTTAAGTCTCGGAGTTGTCATCGAAGTTTGCCCTTCCACTTAGCTTCGCATTGTTTTCTTGGTAGCCTGTCATCCTTCGCTTCTTTGTTCGGAGTTTGTTCTCTTCGCAGATAAAGCTATGGGCTTCGGACTTGTTTTTCTGTCACGTGACAGACTTCGCTTCTTTGTTCGAAGGTTGTCTGTTTGTGTGTTGTGTTCGAAGGTTCAGCTTCGGAGCTTTCGGTTCTAAGTGTGTTCGAAGTTTTGTCTTCGAAGTGGCATACTTCGAAGCAGGCTTCGGCACTGGTTTACTTCGCTCCGAAGCTCGTAACTTGAAGTTGTGTTCGAAGTCTTGTCTTCGAAGTGCTTACTTCGAACCAAGCTCCGGCACTGTTTTTACTTCGCTCCGAAGTACACTTCGCTTCTTACTACTTCGAACTAGGCTAGACAGTGACACCTTCGGCACTTCGGACAGACTCTGTCATCAACCTCCGAAGCAGACCTCGACGTGCGAAGGGGGCTTCGCCAAGTTTCGAACAGGAGACAAATTTGGACAGTAACTTCTCTTTTCATTTATACATACTTAGATCATTTCATTGAGAAGTTTAGGCCTGTTACAAATTGTTCATCTGCCTAGTTGCACCACTTTAGTTTTACACTGTTTATCATCAGTTGCTTCTAGGTTAGAAACCTTTAGACTTAGGCCTTCTATTTATTTTCTGCTGCTTAGTTGTTGAGGTGCGTTGGGTATTGGGAACAGGCCATTGATTCGAAAGAATTTTTAAGGCGCCCATTCACCCCCCCTCTGGTCGCTACTTTCGGTCCTACAAGTGGTATCAGAGCGAGGTTAGGGTTTTTCCATACCTTAACCGGTTCTAAACCCCAGTAGTGACTATGACGTCTCTAGGCAAGGTCCCGTCCTTGGAAGCCTATGGCTATAATTATTGGAAGACTCGCATGCGAGCCTATCTCATGAGCCAGGGTTCGGACATATGGGACATTTGCGTTCACACCACATTTGTCATTTTGCCAGTTACTGAGCAAGGTACTGCTGGTATCATTGCTCAGCATCTGAGCAACAGTAAGGCTGTGAACATTTTATTTTCTGGTTTAGGTCCCACTGAGTTTGAGCGTGTGAGTCATCTCTCCACTGCGAGAGAGATCTGGGCTACCCTCAAGGCACACCATGAGGGAACAGCACAGGTCAAGGCTCGGCTCTATCAGACCTACCGGCGTGAATATGAGAATTTCACACAGAAGCCGGGTGAATCTGTTGAGGCTTTGTTTGGTCGCTTTCAGTCGATCATTAACAAGCTTCGGGACAACAAGGCTGAGGGTGCTCAGTTAGTCTCAGATCATGAGCAGGCGCTCAAGGTTCTTCATACCTTGGACCCAAAGATCTGGGAGATCAAGGTATCATCTATCGTTGAGAGTACTTCATACGATACCTTGACCATTTCTGAGTTATTTAGCAAGCTAAAGGCCACTGAGGTAGATATCCAGTTGAGATCAACTCTCACTGGCTCTGGATCAAAATCCCTGGCCCTTGCTACACCTTCTGTTGATCCCTCTGCTGTGAGCTGTGCTGGGCTCTCTTTGATGTCTATCACTGAGGACCAGCTTGAGTTGTTGGGAGATGATGATTTGTGTCTCTTAACAACCGGGTGCGTCGTGTCTATGATAAAAGAATGTTCAAAAGACACGGCACAAAATCCGGATGCTTTGAATGTGGTGATCCAGGACACTTCATCGCCGACTGCCCCAAGCGCAGTGGATACAAGAAGGGCACCGGCAGCAGCTTCCACGACTCCGGCAAGCATGAGAGCCCCTCCTTCAACAAGGGCAAGCCGAAGACTCGGTTCTTCAAGAAGGCCCTGAAGGACTACCGGCGAGAGAACAAGAAGCGCGACAAGGCCTTCTTCGCCGAGATGGAGAAGAGCTACTCCAAGCAATCCACGTCTTCTTCCTCTTCATCGAGCTCAAGCGATGAGGAGATCACCATCAAGAAGGGGAAGGACAAGGATGATCCGGCGGGCCTCTGCTTCATGGCCTTCGGAGACAAGCCGAAGAGCCGCTCACACCAGCACCGAAGATCCCGCAAGAGCTTCTGCTCCATGGCTCTTGGGGATAGAGAAGAAAAGAGCTCCTCCGACGACTCCGACGACGACGATAGCAAGGTATCATCTTATGAGCGCGAAATTGTTGATTTACTTGAGAGCAATCGTCAGGAGTTGAAGTATCGGGAGAAACTGCTTAGGGGGGCTAAGAAAAGGATAGACGAGTTAGAGAGTGAGCTTGCCGTGGCCAACGGCAGAATTGAGAGTCTATCTTCTTCCCCTTGCTTGGGTGATAGCAGTGAGTGCCCAAAGTGTGAGGTGCTTCTGTGTGACCTGTCGACTCTGAAGTCCAGGTACACAGAAAGGATTGATGAGAGGGACGCTTTGGCCACTGAGCTTGAAAGCGCTCAGCTGGAGCTGAAAGTTACTCAGGCCACTGTCGTCGCACCCTGTGTTGATTGCCCATCTCATCTAGCTGCCTTAGCTGAGCTGAAATCCAAGGGCAATGAGCATTTGGGTGATTTAGAGAGGTTGAGAGCTGAGCTTGCCCAGACTAGGCTAGAGCTTGAGACATTGTCAGTTCCACCCACTGTCTGTGAGAACTGCCTGTCTCTTAGAATGGAGTTGATTAAGCTAAAAGCCGGAAAGTCTGTCCAAGTAGAGAGTGAGTGTGAGACCTGCTTGTCTCAGGTAGAGGTTCTAGCTTCTTTGAGAGAGGAGCTAGCAGATTCTCAGAATGAGAATTTTTACCTCCGTTCTATCCTGAGTTGGATCAGTGCCAGAGAGCCACAGCTTGGCATGATGATCCAGCAGTTCAAGAGGCAGGATGGGTTTGGGGTAGGTTACACCTACACCAAGGCTGACTTTGAGAGTGCCATCAGCCGGGCAGTGGAGTGGAGTAAAATGACTCCAGAGCAGAGGTATCCCAAGACTCACTCCACTGAGTCTTCCCAGGCTTGTCAGCCCAAGGATGGAGTGATTCATGAGCCATCTAAAGCTCCACCCAAGAAACCTATCTGGGTCCCAAAGCCCAAAAATCTCCACACTTCTCTAGACTCTCTTCCTGGACTCTCTCAGCCCAAGAAGACCACACCAAACACTACCAAGCCCAAGAACCCCAAGCCTCAACCACATCCCAAGAAGCCTACCTATCATTGTGAGTATTGTCAGAGAGACGAGCATCTTGCGGAGTTTTGCTTCAGGAGGAAGCGGGTTGAGAGAGCAGAGAGGGCTCGTAGTGATCAGGTGCAGTTCTACCAGCAGGGTGGTAGACTGCGTGTTCCTCGGCGCGGGGAGAGGCTGGAGGCCAGGCCACGTCGTGTAGGTGGTGGTAGAGGAGACGGTTTTCCTACCCGTGCTCCAGTAGGTGGTGTTCGTTCCGGCAGAATTCCGTCATGTGGCCGTAGGGTTAGGAAGAACCATGGACCGCGCTTTGAGCCGCGTTTTGGTCCAAACTCTTTTGATGGTTTTCGCTTTCCATCTTTTGAGCAGATGGCTCGACACTGGTTTAGCTTTTTTTGCTAAACCTGGTGCCGGACCATTTGCTCCCACTTACAGACATTGATTGTGTAGGACCGGGGACTGGAGGATGTTTGGATCATGGACTCAGGATGCTCTCGCCACATGACGGGACATCGTAGATGGTTCTCCAGTCTCACTCCCCCGAGCTCCAAAGAGTACATCACATTCGGGAACAGCAGTCAAGGGAAAGTAAGTGGCATAGGCTCAATCAGCATCTCAGACCATTTCTCTTTAAAGAATGTTGCTTTGGTTAAAAATCTGAACTTTAATTTAATCTCTGTGTCGCAACTTCTCGAGGATGGTTTGGAAGTGCGTTTTAAGAAGGGCAATTCTTCTGTGATTGATTCTAGAGGGTCTTTGGTTTGTCAGATTTTACCCTTCGGTAAAGTTTTTCGAATTGATTTCTCTAGTTCTTTTGGCCCTTCTCGCTGTTTGATTGCTGGATCTTCTTCTGAGCTCTGGAAGTGGCATAGGAGGTTAGGTCATTTGAGTTTTGATCTGCTAGTCAGGTTAAGCTCTATGGACCTCATCCGAGGATTGCCCAAGCTTAAAATGGAGAAGGATCTAGTTTGTCATCCCTGTCGTCATGGGAAAATGGTTGCCGCTTCTCATTCACCTGTGACTCAGGTGATGACTTCGTATCCAGGCGAGCTTTTGCATTTGGACACTGTAGGTCCAGCTCGGGTACGCTCAGTCGGTGGGAAGTGGTATGCACTTGTGATTGTTGACGACTTTTCTCGTTTCTCGTGGGTTTTCTTTTTGGAGTCTAAGGATGAAACTTTTCAATTTGTCCATGACCTGGTTTTGAAGCTGAAGAATGAGAACAATGGTCGGATGCGAGCAATTCGCTCTGACAACGGCTCTGAGTTCAAGAACTCTCAGTTCGTCAGCTTCTGTGGTGATCAGGGTCTGGACCATCAGTTTTCTTCTCCTTACACTCCCCCACAGAACGGCGTTGTGGAACGAAAGAACCGCACGCTAGTTGAGATGGCCAGGACGATGCTCGATGAGCACAGGACTCCTAGGCGTTTTTGGGCTGAAGCCATGAACACGGCTTGCTATCTGGCCAATCGCATTTTTCTTAGAGCTTACATTGGTAAGACATCATATGAGTTGCGTTTTGGCAGACAGCCCAAAGTGAGCCACTTGCGAGCGTTTGGCTGCAAGTGCTTTGTGCTCAAAAAGGGAGGGCATTTGGACAAATTTGAGTCTCGTTGCTGGGATGGTGTTTTTCTTGGTTATGCATTGCATTCTAGAGGCTTCCGTGTTTGGAACCTCGAATCCCAGCTGCTTGTCGAGACGTGTGAAGTTTCATTTGATGAGTCCCTGCCTTCTTTGACTCCTTCTTTTGAGCTTTCTGGTGATGATGAGCTCGGAGAGTCCATCTTCGAGGAAGATGAGGATACTCCAGCTGCTGTTGAGGGTGGGCCTTCTGCATCCCCCGCAGAGCCCACACCTTCTGTGACTTCGACTGATGATGAGGGCGGACCTCTGATCACTTCTTCCACTTCGATCGAGCCCCCTCAGTCGAGTCCAGAGGTGCCAGCTGCTGACTCCGGTGAGGTGACTTCAGATCACCAGGGAACCCGAGCAGTTCAGCGTGACCACCCCTCAGAGCTCATCATTGGTGATTTGACTGAAAGGACTTTGCGTTCTTCTGCCTCTCTCGCTGTGTTTGCTGAATCTGCATTTGTTGCATCTTTTGAGCCCAAAGACATTTCTCATGCTCTTTCTGATTCTAATTGGATTAATGCCATGCAAGAAGAGCTTGAGAATTTTGTCCGCAATCGGGTTTGGACACTAGTTGAGCCGCCACCAGGATGCAACCCCATAGGCACCAAGTGGGTATTTAAGAACAAACAAGGTGAAGATGGGGTTGTGGTGCGCAACAAGGCTCGACTAGTCGCCCAGGGTTATTGCCAGAAGGAAGGTATTGACTTTGAAGAAACCTTCGCTCCTGTGGCCCGTCTTGAGTCCATTCGTATTCTTCTAGCTTTTGCCGTTTCAAAGGGTTTTAAGCTTTTTCAAATGGACGTTAAGAGTGCTTTTCTGAACGGGTTCATAGAGGAGGAGGTATATGTTAGGCAACCCCCCGGTTTTGAGAACCCCAAGTTTCCTCGACATGTCTTTAAGTTACATAAAGCTTTATACGGGTTGAAGCAAGCCCCCAGGGCTTGGTATGACCGGTTGAAGCAATTTTTGTTGGGGAAGGGCTTTGTGATGGGTTCTGTGGACAAAACTCTCTTCTTGCTCAGAGATGCTTCAGATTTTTTAGTTGCTCAGATTTACGTGGACGATATTATCTTTGGCGGTACTACTGATTCTCTTGTGTCCAAGTTTTCTGAGCAGATGCACAGTGAGTTTGAGATGAGCCTCATGGGTGAGCTTAAGTACTTTTAGGGCTCCAGATCAAGCAGACCAAGGACGGCACCTTCATCCACCAAGGTAAGTATACTCGTGACATGCTTAAGAAATTTGACTTTGGTGGTGAATTAAAGCCGCAGATGACCCCGATGGGCACTTCTGGGGGTCTGGACAAGGACGAGAGCGGCGTCAAGGTCAATGAGAGAGAGTTTCGAGGGATGATCGGTTCGCTGTTGTACTTAACGGCAACAAGACCGGACATACAGTTCGCCGTGGGACTTTGCGCGCGTTTTCAGTCTTCACCACGCGCATCTCACCGGCAGGCTGTCAAGCGCATTTTCAGGTATCTCACCTATGCGCCTGATCTTGGTCTTTATTATTCAGCATCATCATCACTTGATTTATCTGGCTTTTCGGACGCCGACTTTGGTGGGTGCCGGTTGGATCGCAAGTCGACTTCCGGTACTTGCCAGTTTATTGGTTCTTCCCTTGTATCTTGGTCTTCTCGAAAGCAATCTGGAGTTGCTCTTTCGACCACAGAGGCTGAGTATGTAGCTGCTGCTAGCTGCTGCTCACAGTTGGTTTGGATGATTTCTACTCTACGAGACTTTGGGTTATTCTTTCCTACCAGGGTTCCATTGTTTTGCGACAGCACTAGTGCTATTAGTGTAGGGAAAAACCCGTGTCTTCATTCAAAAACCAAACATATTGATGTGCGCTTTCACTTCTTGCGGGATCAATATGAGAAAGGTGTCATTGACCTTATTCATGTTGATACCCATCATCAGTTGGCTGACATTTTCACCAAACCCCTAGATCAATCTACTTTTGAGCGTTTACGAGGGGATTTGGGTGTTGTGTATCCTTTTTAGGATATTTTGCGTCAGTTTTTCTTCCTTCTTTACTCTTTTCTTGAGTCTTTTTTTTGTGTGTGTTCATATCATACATATTCACATATCACACATTTGAGCCTGCTTCTGTTATATGATTGAACTGCTTTACTTAGTCTAGCTGGTACATGCTTTTGATTACTTGTCAATGATCATGCTTTGGTTCAGTTCACTTGATATATCTGTCATATGCATGGCTTTTATGCTTTAAAACCTGAAAAATGATCACCATTGCTTCTGGTAACTAGCATGCGTAGGCTGAGTGTTTTTGCTACCTGTTACATGCCTTGTAGCCGTTTCATCACATAGATGCAGATATGCAACTTGGACATCTTTATGCTTTAACATGGAAAATGTGTTATAAAAATGATAAAAATCAAAAATGAATGAAAATTCCATGCCTTTTTATGCTTAAGTTGAAAAGATCCAAGTGGGTTTGCTTTGTCGCATTATATTGTTCTGGACTGCTTACCATAGCACTTTGGTATGAACTAGGACAGTGTGGTGTATGTCAAGACCAATGTCTTAAGCTTCTGATGGCCCAGTTCTGGCCTAGGCTTGACTTGGTCGGTTAGCATAAGGCTTGACATGCAAATAACCCTTGGCAAAAATGACAAAGGAAAATGAAAAAGCCTGAACTTTAAAAGATAACAAGTTTGCTGAAGCCTGTTGTTTTGAACAATGCTTATCTTGGTAGATATCAGCTAGCTTCTGCATCTCATGCTTTACCTTGCTTGTTTACTAGAAAATGTGGTGATGCTTTTGTTTGCAAAAACTGAAAACTGCGTGCAAATGACTTTCTTTAGATATCATCTATTGTACTGATCATGCCATGTGTCTTAGACAGTATCTCTTTTGCTATACCTGTTAGACACTGTATTTGCAGTCAATCATATCTGAGAAGCATGCTTTCCTCACTCCACCTGCACCCCAATTGCATTCACTGCATATTTTGAGGGGGAGTTGTTTTTCAGGGGGAGTCTGTGTCTCTTTTTTGAGTGCTTGATGAGTTCACTTGTCAACAAGGGGGAGAAAATTTGGGATCAGAGTTTAAGGGGGAGTTCTTCCTCTGTTGATATCCTTGTTGTTCTGAAATCACACTCATCTTGAGCTTTTACGTTTTGGTTAACCATAATGACCGTTTCTTGCTTTTGGTTGGCTTTTGGTCATTAGGGTTAAACTTTTACCTTATTTTCTTCTTCTTTGTTTCCTTGTGTTTTGTTTTCGTGTTTCCACATTTGTTCGCAGGTGCTGAAGAGCTGAAGAAGAGGAGTGTTGACAATGCACTCATCAAGGGGGAGATTGAGGAGCCATGCTGAATAGCGTGGGCCTCATGGCTCTAGAAGTGATGAGTCATTGTCAACGTTAGTCAAAGAGGACTGAAGAATAGAGGAGATCTACTGTTTTATGGGTCGCATGTGACTCAGGTACACGGGCAGCGAGCGACTGTCGGGCAGAGGAGGCTGCGAAGTCGGGCTGGCCCAATCCGGGTGCATGGGCCAGAAGCAGTAGAAGACCCACTGGGCTGTTGACCAGGACTGACTCAGGTACACGGGCGGTGAGCGATTGCCGGGCTGAGAGAGCTGCGGAGTCGGGCCGGCCCAATCCGGGTACCTGGTGCAAAGCTGGTGGAGGCTTTGTCAGTTTCGGCGTAAAACTGACAACCGTTGATTCTGTATCCGACTGTCCAGAAGAGTAGCTTCAGGATATGTCATGTGTTACTCTAGGCCCACAGTCAGTCAGTTGTGTCTGTAAAAATACCTAAGGGCAGTAGAGGTCTTTCTCTGTATTTTTGAGTCTGTAAAAACCCTAAGGGGCTGGTAGAATATTCCTAGTGTTGGGCTGCCTATAAATAGCACCCCAATCCCTAGGGTTTGGACCACCCTTTTGTGCTGAAATCAAATCCACCCATTGGGTCACTTTGTCCACTGTCTTCTCTCTCCTGTGTGCGCCGCCAGGGCTTCCCTCTCACTGTGTATGCATTTTTTCTTGCTCAAATCTCTTGGATGCGTAAATGCTTTGGTCCCTGGTGAATTTATTGCTTGCATTTTGTTTGGTTTGGGGAGTTATTGCCCTGGCTACGAGCTGGTAAATTTTATTCTTGAGGTGAAAGTTCTTCTGGTGCTTCTGTTCTTCACGAACTGAGTACTAGTTCTTGCTGTTGCAAGTAGTACTGCTTTACTGTAGCTACAGTGTTGTGCAGCAGATTTTCACCTTCTATTGCCCAGCTTTTTGATCGAAGCTGACAGTCTCTTTTACCTAAACCTTTGTGTCCTGTGTGGCTAGCTTCAAAGTATTTTCTAAACGGACAGCATCGCATACTTCGATTGACAGTGCAAAGGTACTCCGGCCCTAGCTGTTCGAAGTTCACACTTCGTTAAGTCTCGGAGTTGTCATCGAAGTTTGCCCTTCCACTTAGCTTCGCATTGTTTTCTTGGTAGCCTGTCATCCTTCGCTTCTTTGTTCGGAGTTTGTTCTCTTCGCAGATAAAGCTGTGGGCTTCGGACTTGTTTTTCTGTCACGTGACAGACTTCGCTTCTTTGTTCGAAGGTTGTCTGTTTGTGTGTTGTGTTCGAAGTTTTTGTGTTCGAAGGTTCAGCTTCGGAGCTTTCGGTTCTAAGTGTGTTCGAAGTTTTGTCTTCGAAGTGCATACTTCGAAGCAGGCTTCGGCACTGGTTTACTTCGCTCCGAAGCTCGTAACTTGAAGTTGTGTTCGAAGTCTTGTCTTCGAAGTGCTTACTTCGAACCAAGCTCCGGCACTGTTTTTACTTCGCTCCGAAGTACACTTCGCTTCTTACTACTTCGAACTAGGCTAGACAGTGACACCTTCGGCACTTCGGACAGACTCCGTCATCAACCTCCGAAGCAGACCTCGACGTGCGAAGGGGGCTTCGCCAAGTTTCGAACAGGAGACAAATTTGGACAGTAACTTCTCTTTTCATTTTATACATACTTAGATCATTTCATTGAGAAGTTTAGGCCTGTTACAAATTGTTCATCTGCCTAGTTGCACCACTTTAGTTTTACACTGTTTATCATCAGTTGCTTCTAGGTTAGAAACCTTTAGACTTAGGCCTTCTATTTATTTTCTGCTGCTTAGTTGTTTGAGGTGCGTTGGGTATTGGGAACAGGCCATTGATTCGAAAGAATTTTTAAGGCGCCCATTCACCCCCCCTCTGGTCGCTACTTTCGGTCCTACAATGGTCCCCACCCGTCAGTGACCCCCTCTCTTCGCGCGCTCACCGGCAACCCGACCCCACCTGTCGGCGCCAACCCAACCCCTCGCGGCCAAGCCCGACCCCACCCATCAGTCGCCACACCTGTTCGCTCGCGCCCACTGCCCGGTGGCCCCCACCTGTCGGATCCGTCTTCCCCGCAGGATCCGCCCGCAAATCCCCTCCCCCTCGCCGACTAGAACCCTAATCCCCCTCGGATTCGCCTCGTCGGCCCCTCCCCCATTAAATTGACGCCATTAAACGGTCCCCCCGTGCTCTGCCGACCGTTTCCCCCCGTTATTTCACGCGTCGTCGCCCCGGATCGAGCGCGTGCATGCAAGGAAGGAGTTCACCGGCGTTGAAGAGAGGTTTTACTCTCAGCCTCCCCCGATTGTGCCCCTTTGCCCCCACCAACGCCTCTATTTAAACCCCCGGCAACTCCCTCGTCCAGCCCGCACGCTCGAACGAATTGAGAACAAACCAGAGCACCTCATTTCGGTTTTTAACACCTCACCGCCGCCCCTACTGCAGTCACCACTCACCGTCGTCGGAGTCCCCCTCCGTCCTCGACGACCGCACCACTGTGACCATAGGCGCCGTCCCGACCTCGTCCATGACTTCATCGCCAACGAACCCCACCGGAACGCCACCGCCGACGAGGACCCGAACACCTCCACCGTCCTCGCTCATCGCCGGCCACGCTCCGACGACCCCAAGCCTCTCCGACGGTACCCTCTTGATTCCATTTTAGCCCTTAGAACCAACCGCCATCGCTCGCCGTGGTCGCTGGACCCTTGCCGTCACCGGAGAAGATGACCGGCACGGGTCGAGTACCCGTGCCGTGTCGGATTCAATCGCGACCGTGTGATCACGATCGGACGACTCGGATTATATCACGTGTTTGGTTTAATCTGGTCCGTCGGATCATAGCGAAGGGGTACGTTTTAATCCCGTGCGTCCGTTAGTTTTTAAAACCCTCGATTAATCTGGGTCGTCCATCGTGTACCGGTTCGGCGTTTTAATCCTGGCCGTCCGCGATGACTTAGCGCCCCCGCCTCGCCCGTGACCGCCCGATCGCGATCCAACAGCGGATCTCGATCCGGCGCATGCGCACAGTGCGCGGGTTCACCGTGAGCCCGGTTCACCGTGGACCCGAGGCTGTTTTTGATTTAAATTAAATTCCAGAAACTGTTTTAAAACTTGTAAAATTCATATCTGGCGCATTTTAACTCCAAAAATTATCATTTCAATTCCAGAAAATTTATAATTTTATCCTCTACATTTTAATGCAATAAAAATAGTATGTTTACTTTGAATATCTCATACTTATTTAATAGGGTATTCAAATGCACTTTAGGGTAAAATATAAAATGATTCATTTCAATTTTAGCAAAATTTATCTTTTATTCTTTTCATGTTAATATAATGAAACCACTAAGTTTACTCTGAACCTCTTATTTTAAATTAGTTAGAAAACTTAAAATAAAATTTGTTCACATTATTACCTCTTTTATAAAGGACAACATTTCATTATAGTTCATTTTAAAATATTCATAAAATGAATTTCAGAAACTTAACAAGTTCATTTTCCTTAAATTAACCCAATCAAAACCTATATGCTTGTTGTGTGATTTGGATTGTTTAATTGAATGTTATATTTATTTTATTTATATTGAGAAGACTACGACGCCGCTGAGGAGCCAGAATATTTTCCCGAAGTTCCTCCCTCCCCTTTTGCTGAACAAGGCAAGTCACCAAACCACTCTTTTGAGCATGGTGAACCCATGTTTTATTAAACTATCGCTAAAACACATAGGATATACATGCATTAGTCGAATGAAACCCTTACAATATATTTATTAGGATCCCCGACCTTGATGTGCAACCCAAGCCATGCTATCTAGCCTAAACTCCTTGTCACCATATGATTAGTATTATTAGCTAGTGTCCAATGTATCGACATGATTGCTATAGGATTAAAAATGAGTCGTAGCAACCTGGTTCTACTATATGATCCCCGTTATCCTTATCTTTGGAATTCTGTTGGTGATAGAGTTTTGGTTGTGAGTGTATGCAAGGTGGGTTCCGGGTGCAAGCTAGGGCATTGGTTGGTAGCACCTGGGGCACTATAAGGATCGGTCTGAGGGATCTGTTGCAATACACTTCCGTACTAACCACAAGTCTAATGGGTAAGTCCTAACTAAGGTATGGAGTGTTCCAAACTGAGGCCACCATTTGGAGATGGGTCAAGCTGCACCTGCGGGTGGCTTTACCGACGTGGCACAAAAGGGGGTGCGACGTTAGCCAGGATGCGGCCCGGCGCACCGGCGAAACCTAGAGCGGGTGGTTATCGCTTGGAGCATTTTATGCTGAGGTTTTGGCACGAGTTCCCGTGGTATGGGTCATCTCGTTACACTTTGGTGTATGGGATGAGTGTGTGCCTTGTGGGTACAGTAGTACATCTCTGATCAGAGTTATAAATATTTTTGAAAAGTCGAGCCCACGGTCAAGGATGGGTTGCGTGACATCCCACAGTTAGTTTACTTTTGGAATGGATGTGCATGATGGTTTGACATGTAAGGACTGTTGTGCGAGGAGGGAAAACGTACTCCTCGAGTTAGATGGTATAATTGATGTTCATGTTTATTATTCCGCATGATTAAATTTGACTACACTAAATGCAATAAGTGAAAAATGTACTTTTCCGCACTTTTAGCCATTATCCTTCCTTTGTTATTATCTTGCATTATTATTTGCATTTGCGGTGGCTTGTTGAGTACTCTTTGTACTCATACCCGTTGGACACCACAATTCAGAGGATGCCTACTACGAGGATGGTCTGGAGTAGCGACCCAGTCGAGAAGAAAGATCCTGAAGAGGCGTTCATCATGCTTTTATTATTTAGTTTAATTTTACTCTTTTGTAATAATTGTGGTCTGCGTACCACGGATGATTGCTCGTATGTACGTGTCACATGATGAACCTATTGTATTATTGTTTTTCTTTGGAAATTCAATAATGTTCTGATTTGTTAAATCGGAGCGTCTCAACACCATTCTCTACAAAACAAAGTTAGGCGAGCAATCTACAAGTAACTGGATTCTAGATATGAAAAACAATCTTTGGTGAATGGCTTCTCAATCATATGGCCTTGGCTTGGAGCTACATGACCGATGACCTTCTTGTGCCATATCCTTGGCGTCGCACCCCAGGCAGTCGTTCATTAATGGTAGACACAGCCCTTCATTCCAGTAGAGTCTGAAGAACTCACAATTCAAATGAGGATTGAAACGTGAGTAGTCGTAGTTGCCTTCGCTGTCCATCCTCTTCTTCGACTTCCTTTGATATTTTCTTATGAGATCCGAGGAAGCGATATTGTTGCTGGCTCGCTTGCTTTTATCCGTGTGCCAATTGTTAGTGTGGTACGCATGCACCATGTTGACCAGGAATGGATGACTGTCGATATTCATCTGCTTCTTTCCATCATCGAACTTGATTCGGTCTTGCTCCACAGCCGATTGGATCTACTGCCTGAACACTTTGCACTCGTTAGTATGGTGCGATGGGGAATTTTGCCATTTGCAGTTTTTCCTCTTCTTTAGTTCATCGGCACGCGGTATTACGTGGCCAGGTGACAATGGATATGCTTCTCATTGAGCAACAAATCAAATATTTTATCAGCCTTGTTGATGTCGAAGTCATACTTTTCCTCTTTCTCGGCCGATTTCACCCAAGGGCATGCAACTTGCTTGTCGTTTCTAGACCATTCGGCCATACCGACTTCTGCATTTGAGTCACTGTCCTCATCAGAGTTCGAACAGTATAACTGAGTGTATGCCACCTTCTTCTAATTTCTGTCTCTCTTGGCTTCTTGGAATTAGCCCTCATGTGTCGATACCCTTTGCACTAGTTGGGAGAGGCTCTCAAACTCATGTGATGAAAATCTCTCCTTAATTGGGTTCAAGAGTCCCTAAAATGCCAACTCTGCCAACTAGGTATCACTGAGGTTCAGACTATAGAATTTGCTTCGTATGTCTCGGAACCTCTAGATATAATCTTGCACCGACTCATCCATTCTTTGCTTAATAATCGTCAAGTCCGTGAGAATTTCTTGAATGCTGACGAAGAAATATTGGTGAAACTTCTTCTCTAGATCCACCCATCCTATGATGGAATCCATCGGCAGTGTAGCAAACCATACGAAGGTTGATCCTAATAGTGAGAGTGTGAAAAATCGGACCCTTTGCGCTTCGTCAACCGATGCCTCCTCACACTGGGCAAGGAAACGGCTAATGTGCTCGATCATGGAAACCGAGTCTTGTCTCAAGAACTTGGTGAAGTCGAGTATCTTGTATCGGTCAGGTAGCGGTACTCGGTCGAACCATTCTGGGTACGACCACTGATACATGTACGTCTGTTCTTTAGGCTTTAACCCAAATTGATCTTTGATACCCTCCGTGATCTGATTCACCCGGTCATCTTCTTGCTATCCTGGTGTTGAGTACTGTTCAGGCATTAGGGTCTGCTGATACTGCTCTAGCCAGGCAACGTTGTATCTATGTTGCCCCTCATCACCATAGGGCTGTGCTTCGAAGTTCACGGTCCTATGGTACCCCTGAGGGATACCATCGGGTGCCCCTTAGGCGGCACGATGTCTGGTAGCATGTTCCTTGCGACACCATATGTGACTTGTGGGGCCTCCTGTCCCATTGGCCTAGGGTCAGCCGTTGAGAATGGCACTGACGCACATCTTTCGATATTATACGGTGAACTCAACAGCAAGCCCCAAGTAGGGGTCGGTTGTTGGGTCACCCTATTTCCTTCATGGCCGACCGAGAAGGTTGGCTGCTCTAGCCTCGTCGGCCCTTGTGGCTGTGGAACCGGCCGAGAGTGTTGTGGATTATATAGTAGTCTGGTCTGAGTATCGAGGAGATACGTCAGACCTTGTAACGGTTCATGGGCTACAGTGCATTAATAGTCTTCTTGATCAGCCCGTGGAGGGTGTTGACCAGTGTTCTAGATTAGTTTATGAGCGCGTGGTGAAGCGCGTTTTTGATGATTTCCTTGAAACCGACATGAGGGATTTTTATCGGTTGACTAGTCTCCATGGTCGTCGCTGGTTTTGGCAATGGATCCCTTAAGATGGGACCCACCCGGTTCATCCTGTAGGCTTGCAAGCATAGCTCCTAGAAATCGTCAATGTGTCCTTGTACCTGTGCCCTCTATTCCTCAGTCAAAGTTTCCATGGTGATCGGAATGATGTTGTCATTGAGTTCACCCACTATGGATGGATTGCTGAAGTATGGTCCCAGTGAGCACGCCAAAAAGCGTGTTGGTGCGTATTTTTGGTCACACTTTGACACAAGCGTGGTTTGGGAGATTTTCTTAACTCCAATGATGTCCTACTTTCTTAGAAAAAATGGGTTCAAGACGTGCCAATCAGTTTGACCCTACAACTGATAAGGAAACAGGAAAATATGATCAATTTGATGCAGCCGTGAGGATACTGACCTAGTCGATACGGTCGTCGGCGGTGGTGGGACTCACCTCTTCGCTGGAGATCAAAAAGATTGCAGCCCAGCTTCGAGTGTTGAACCCCACCGGGATAAACCTTGAAACCAAGGGTGGCGATGCGCCGAGTAGTTGTTTGATAGAGATGTGTGTTTTTAATCTAACTAGGGGTACATATTTATAGTTTAGAGACTTGTCGTTCAAGCACTCTATCCTAACCAATTCTGGATTTATCTTCTTTTTATCTTTATCTCATTGACTCCTCTGCATCCGGCCATATTGTAACAGCATGGACGGGCTTCCTTGACCATCTTTGATCGGATGTTCTTTTACTTCTATTGACCGTGTGACATTTTTAGTGGGCTTGGGCTTTACCAAATCTTGGCGTCAACAATTGACAATCAGACCCTAAGAGGGAAAAGAGGAAATATGACATACATTTGTGTTTAATTTACAAGATACATGAGTGCTTCAATTGTATTAAAATATTTAATCTTCGGTTCTAGTATCTCTTCACCAACTTTCTATAGTCTAAATTGATCTTTCTTTAAATATAGAGATCAAATGAACATATGTGATTTAGATAGATATGATGTATCTATATTTAATTTCTCCAATATTTTCTGGATATAGTTGGTTTGGTGCACTAAAATATTTGATGGAAGGTGTTAAAGTTATATACCTAAACAAAATTTGGTTTTATCTAAATTCTCCATATCAAATTATATCTTTGATTATGTGATTCATCAATAACTTTAGTGTTGCTAATATTTAAATCATCAACATACATATATATAATGTAAAATGATGTTGTGTATTTCTAGATGAATACACATGAACTATCGAAGGTGTTTGAGTAAACATTTTGGTTTTTTCTAGGGATTTCTCCCCCTTATTCTAAACAGCATCGGGAAACTATCATACCCGAGAATTTTTCCCTAATAGCTAGTTTTGTATGACAGGATCCCAACCCGTTTCATGGTGAGGGGCCAGGATCCTAGCCCATTGTCATGGAATAGGCCAGGATCCCGGCATACTAAACTATCCCTAAGAATTGAAGGGGTATATGTCACAGAAAAATCTCCATTGGAAAATTTTCTTATGGGTTTTTTCCTCTAGTCTCTCAAACGTGGGCCTTAGTGAAAATAGACAGGCTTTTAGTAATTATATATCGATATCCTAATTTGATTTCTTTCCTTGTTTCTAGTCCCCTTGAAGGAGTCATGGTTGTGTCACATCGAATCCTAGACTTAGATCGACTGCCATTGGGTATCATTATCCATTTCTTGTATCCACGTCCACTTAAAACTGGTAGGGTATGGATAAAAGGTTATTTTCCCATTATAAGTAGAGAGGGTATAAATATACATGTAAAGTAAAACGTATGAAAAGGTGTTGCTCACTTATACCTAATAATACCCATCCTCAATCTACAACCAACTTTGGTGGTAGCCAAAAGGTCTTCCTAGTCGGTGGGCAGTAGGGGCATCCTCATTGGTGAGCTAGCATGAGATTCCCCATCACCGACTTCACATGATTCTCTCACTAGTTACTTGAAGTTATGGTTTTGATCCAAACTAAACCCTCACATCATTCAATGAGTAATTTGGTGTTGTTCTCAGTGAGTAATTTGATATATTAGAGCACTCCCAATGCAATGACTATGATAGTTTCCATAGCAATAAATACAGTATCACGTAAGCATTTTGCTGAGGTGGAAGAATATTTAATGAAGAGAGAGACGAAAACCATTTCTACTTCAAGAAACCAAGTCGTCTCGAGCACCAAGGTCTAAGAAACTAGTGTATGTGTGTTGGACTCCCTTAGTCGTATCCTCCAGATCTCATGCGGTCATTGACTGTAGTTTGCCCACTCGTCGTGCCGCTTGCACATTGCCAGATCATTGTGGTCATCGCTCGTGGCTGCCCGAGCGACCGTCGTCGGGCGACAGTGTCTCCCTGGGGCCCGTAGCAAGGAACTACTGGAGCTAGTGTGAGCTTGATGCAGCAAACCAAGAGATTTTGTTTGCAAGGAAGGAGATTGTGCAGGTCATGGAAGAGCTTGTGGTCGCGAAAGAGCAACTTGCACAGAAGTACAGGGAGCTTGTGGCCTCTATAAAGTAGTTGAGTCTTAGGAGGTAACAATACAGCGAATGACAATTTTTTTGTTCTTTGGAATTGGATTATAATTGATATATATGGCTATATAATTGTTTGCCACAACTTATCAACCTTTCTTTATAGTACATGTATGAAATTAATAATTTTTAATCTACATAGAAACTACTATGGAAACTATGCATTGAGATGGTTGGGTCTAAAACTAAATTAATTACAATCTCTTTCCTCTAGAAACCACCTATAGAAACTATGGGTTTGAGATGCCCTTATCCTTGTGGAAGTTGCATGGCCCCAAATATCTAATTATTGCTCGAATGACATGTGATATCTTGAGTGTTCCATTGTCAATAGTACGTAGCATCTAAATCATGCTTCAGCTTAGCTAAACAAACACTTGATGTGAGGAGGTGTAGTCTATTGCCTAAAACACTTAAAGATGTGATTTGTAGATAATATTGGATAATGAGTTCTATATCGGGTACATATCTCCAAACTTACAATACGATACAACAATTTTAATAAACTTGATAACTATTTTTCTAGAACAAACAATCTTCTTGGACAAATGATAACAAGTGGTGTGTCCTATACTCAAGAACTTACGGTTGTAGATCAATTTGAATAATAATTTATTAGTAGAAAACACTGCATATGTGAATGAAAATCTAATGCTATGATGGTTGAGGCACTGATAAGATGCTAAATATCAATGATCTACCTATCATATTTTCTTTTAGCTCAATATATTAGCTAGTAACAAGAAAACAAATGTATATGTTATTAATGGTTATGTGGTATCTTGACTTATGGATTTAAGTGCAGATCTTTTATAAATAATAATATGTACTCCCTCCAATTTTTAAAAGAAAGTCGTTTTGGACATAAACTCACTGTTGGGGAAAAATATCTCATCTTCGGGGTTATTGCTAAAGTAGCATGAAGACAGCCAATTACTTCGAAGATTGTTCGAAGACCTTCTTCGAAGATGCTCGGAACCTGGTTCAAAGCCCGAAGACAGACACTGGTTCGAAGTATGTCTTCGAACCAAAGCCCTTCAGGATCTTTTCTGCCAGCTAAGATGGAAGACTTATCTTCTATCCTATTAGATTAGTCTTTTACCATTTTAGCCCTATTAAGGAAACTAAATAGTTTCCTTAATGTCGGTTGTAATAGAGGGGTAAATAGGTCTTTTCCTTAATGTTTAGGCCTATAAATACCCCCATTTCACCCTGTAATAGGGACCGATTACAAGTGAATCAATACACACTTTCGAACTATTCTAAGCTATTATCCTTTCGGAGGCTTAGAACAGTTTGCTTCGCAAACACTTCGTTTGTTAGTTTCTTTTCTACAGAAACCTGTTAGCGTAATCTTTTACACCAACAGTTGGCGCCGTCCGTGGGGAACCTAGTCCAAAAAACTTCGTTCTCTACCAACCTCTTGCATCATGCCTCCTAAGCGGAGTGCACCTCGCAATCCCACTCGGAGGTCCTCTCGGATCTCCGGAGAGATACCCTTCGACACAGTCGAAGTCGGAGGGTCTTCGACTATCCCTCCACCTCAAACTCCGCAAGGGGCTTCTATCCCTCGAGGATACGAAACCTCTCCACTAACCCCTTCTACACTCCGACCGCCCGGAGCCACTCTGCCACCCTCCATTCCGATTCGAACTGATCATACCAGTTCTCAAGACCCGGAAGGTCCTTCCGGAGGAGATGAAGATAGCCTTGGAGACATGGCCACTCAAATGGCCAATCTTCAAGCCGAAGTAGCGAGGTGGCGGCAAGAGGCTGCGAACAGGCTTCGCCCTCAAGCCACCCCAGCTATCCCCGAAGTGCACGAAGACGACGATCTTGATTATCCCGAAGCCCCGGAGAACGCCTCTTACGACGATGAATCTCCATTGCATCCTGAGCTTCAGAAGATTCGCTTCAATCCGAAGTTTAAAACTTCGAAGCTCTGCAAGTATGCTGGAGACGAAGATCCCAGTGAGTTTGTGCGTTCTTATGCCCTAGCGATTGAGGCTAGCGGCGGAGACAGAGAGACTATGGCGAAGTGCTTCCCGTTAGCTCTTCAAGGAGTGGCGTTGCGATGGTTCTGGTCTCTAAAGCCAGGATCAATCGATTCTTGGTCACAGTTAAAGAGGAAGTTCATAAGTAACTTTCAGGGCACCTTCGTGCCCCCCATGTCGACAGGAAGCCTTTTCCAAGTGAAACAGCTCCCCGGAGAAACATTGAGGCAGTACTTCAAGCGCTTCGCTCACACGAAGTCGCAAATTCGGGGGCTGTCCACATCCTCGGTGGTTGATGCGGCTCGGGAAGGCGTCAGTCATAAAGGCCTTCTGGATAAATTGCATCGGAAGAGCATCACCACAGTATCACAGTTGATGTCGTACTTCGAGGAGTATTCGAAGTCGGAAGAAGGTTGGCTTCGGAGGACTACTGCTACTTCGACAGTGTTGACAGAAGTTAAAGCAGAAGTGAAGACTTCGGCTCCGCCGCAAGAGCCAGTCCCCGAAGTGCAACATGATAGAAGAAGAGGGCAAAAGCACCCTCGCTCTGAAGTCTTAACATTGCACCCCCACAGAAGTTTGCACCAAGAGCTCCACAGCCTGCGGGGAACAAGTCCAGCGGCTGGAGGCCGCCAGGGAAAACGGCTGGCAAAGGCCAGACCCTTTTTTGCTGTATTCATGGAGAGAATCGAAGCCATGCAACTGACACCTGCAAGGCTATTCTTACCCTTCGGGGAGAATATTTGGAGAGAACTTCGGGTCGAGGTAGTACCGACCGAAGTCCAGCAGCAGCAGTGCGCTCGGAGCCGGTCCAGGCTGTGGCGCGGATAGAAAATTTTGATGCTGCAAGGCATCCTCCGGTGGCCAATGTTATGCCACCTCCGAAGCAAGAAGAAGGGCAAGATAGAGGGAAGAGAGTAGTTCTCCCTATCTCCGGAGGAGGTACCCTCGGAAGCATGTCCAAGAGACAGCGAAGAGAGTATGTCCGAGAAGTGGGCCACATTGGGACTTCGTCATCTGCAGCTGCAATGCCGGAGTGGTCTCATGTTCCAATATCTTTCTCTGCGGAGGATGCAGCTGGTATCAAGTTCCCGCACGCAGATCCATTGGTTATCACTGCTGATATTGCAGGGACTGAAGTCCGAAGGGTGCTAATTGACGGAGGTAGCTCAGCAGATATCATATTTGTACAAGCCTTCGATCAGTTATGCATTTCCCGGAAGCATCTCCTCCCAGCGGCTCGTCCTCTGCAAGGCTTCGCAGGACCTCCGCTAGATGCACTTGGCCAGATAGGCCTGGAAGTAACCTTCGGAGAAGGTTTACTAGCCCGAACTGAGGAAGTTATCTTTGATGTGGTAGATGCCCCGTATGCTTATAATGTTATCTTTGGGCGAGGCATGTTGAATCAGTTCGGAGCTGTGGCGCATCACAACTACTTGTGCATGAAGATGCCCACACAGTTAGGAGTTCTGACAATCTTCGGAGATCAAGCCATAGCCCGGAGAGCAGAATATGGTCATGGTCCTCCTCTTGATCCGAGGCAAGTAAACAATGTCCAAGATAATGGAGAAATTTTTTCAGCCTCCTCCGAAGCTTCGAAGAAGTCATTTCCAAGACCAAGTCCCGAAGGAGAGATTGCAACGAAGGTCATTGTCAAAGATGGTAAAGAATACACTTTTCAATTTGGTAAAGATTTACCTCCCGAAGTTGCAACTTCTTTGGAAAAGGTTGTAGAAGAGAATTTGGATGTCTTCGCTTGGTCTGACGAAGATATCACCGGAGTCGATCGGGATATTATTGAGCACAGCTTGCTTGTAAACCCGAAGGCCCGGCCTGTTCGACAAGGGCTCCGGAAGATGTCCGCAGAGAGAGCTGCTCTAGCTAAGGACGAAGTTGAGAAACTGTTGAAGGCTGGGATTATCAGAGAAGTGGCCCATACAGAGTGGTTAGCCAACCCAGTCTTCGTCAGGAAGAAGTCCTCCGGAAAGTGGCGCATGTGCATTGATTTTACATCTTTGAATAAAGCGTGCCCACGTGACCCCTACCCCATGCCCCGAATTGATCAACTAGTTGACTCCACTGCAGGTTCGGAGTTACTAAGCTTCCTCGACGCGTATTCCGGTTATCATCAAATATGGTTGAAGCGCGAAGATGAAATCAAGACGAGCTTTGTAACTCCTTCGGGAGTCTTCTGCTATGTAAGAATGCCCTTCGGCCTAAGAAATGCCGGGGCTACTTTTTCAAGATTAGTTGCTAAGGCTCTAGGTCATCAATTAGGTCGCAATGTAGAGGCCTATATGGATGATATTGTAATAAAGAGTGCTTTAAAGCACCAACATAGCCTAGACTTAGCAGAAACATTCAATAGCCTTCGGGCATGTGGGATCCGCCTTAACCCCGAAAAATGTATATTCGGGGCTAAGGCTGGAAAGTTGTTAGGGTACTTAGTTTCAAGCAGGGGAATTGAAGCTAGCCCTACTCAAATAACTGCGCTGCAGAAGATGGCTCCTCCGGAGAATTTAAAGCAAGTGCAAAAGCTGACTGGACGTCTAGCCGCACTTAGCAGGTTTTTATCAAGATCTGCGGAGAGGAGCTTGCCAATCTTTAAAGCCTTGAAAGGGTCCGAAGATTTTGCATGGACACCGGAGTGTCAGAAAAGCTTCGAAGATATTAAAGATTATCTCAGCAATCTTGCTACACTTACGGTGCCTATTGCGGACGAAACCCTACTTCTGTATCTTGCAGCCACAGGCTCAGCAGTCAGCGCAGTCCTTGTCAGAGAAGCTGATATCAATGGGAAGTTGGTCCAAAATCCTGTCTATTTTGTATCCGAAGCATTGTCAGGAGCGAAGACAAGATACTCCGAACTTGAGAAGTTCGTTTATGCTCTGATAATGGCTTCGAGGAAGCTAAGACATTATTTTTTGGCTCACAATGTAATTGTACCAACTTCGTATCCTTTAGGAGATATGCTCCGAAGCAAAGATTCCACTGGAAGAATTGGAAAGTGGGCAGTAGAACTAGCACCCTTCGGCATATCTTTCCTGGCAAGGACAGCTATCAAATCCCAAGTCCTAGCAGACTTCGTAGCAGAGTGGACTCCACCTGCGAAGTTGACTCCAGAGAAATCAGATGACGGAGTATGGACTATTTACTCCGATGGGGCTTTTCAAGCATCCGGAGCAGGCATTGAGGCAGTATTAATTTCACCGTCAGGACAAGAGCAATGTACTCCGCAAGACTCAACTTTAAGTCTACCAATAATATAGCGGAGTACGAAGGAATATTATTGGGACTCCGGAAAGCACGTGCTCTAGGGGCTACAAGGATAATTATAAAAACAGATTCTCAGATAGTAGCAGGGCACGTAGACAAAAGTTTTCAAGTCCGACATCCACAGCTTGCAAAGTACTTAGAAGAAATTCGCAAGATCGAAGCACATTTCAAGGGTATTTCCATTCGGAGTATACCAAGAGCTGAAAACGTGCAAGCGGACATTTTAGCGAAGGCTGCTGCCGGAGCTGTGGATGTGCCCGACGAAGCTTTCTATGAGGAGCTCAATATACCTTCGGTGCCTCAAGTTACTTCTGCAGAGATTTATGCATTCCTAGTGCAGATTGGAAAGATTCAATCATAGAACTCTTGCAAGGAGGAACAAATTTGCCCGAAGAGCCCCAATTGTCAAGATTAAAGCTCAGAGCAAGAAATTATCAGCTAATCAACGGTATATTATACAAGGCCGGAGTATGTTCCCCTCTACTCCGATGTATATCTCAAGCCGAAGGCCAAGAAATTCTTCGAGAAATTCACGAAGGCCTTTGTGGAAGTCATTTAGCCCCTAGAGCTCTGGCAGGAAAAACACTTCGCCAGGGGCTTTATTGGCCCACAATAACAGCTGATGCGGAGAGCTTAGTCCGCACTTGCCAAGGATGCCAGTGGATGGGTCGACGGAGTCATCGCCCACCAGCAGCTCTTCAAGTCATTGCTCCGGTATGGCCTATGGCCAGATGGGGTATGGATCTAGTTGGTCCCTTTCCGTTAGCAAAGGGAAATCTGAAGTTCGCAGTGGTAGCTATTGAATATTTCTCTAAGTGGGTGGAAGCAGAGCCCTTAACAGCTATCACTTCGAATAATGTACAGAAATTCTTCTGGAAAAACATTATTTGTCGGTTCGGAGTGCCTAGATATCTCACAGTTGATAATGGAACACAGTTCGATGCAGAACCCTTCAGGAAGTTTTGCGAGGACCTAGGCATTCAACTATGTTTTGCTGCAGTGAGACATCCTCAGTCAAATGGAGCAGTTGAGCGAGCCAATGGAAATATTCTATCAGGGCTAAATCGAAGAATAGTAGGATTATCAAAGGGACTGTGGACCGAAGAACTTCCGAAGATTCTGTGGTCCATTCGGACTACGCAAACAAGGTCTACAGGTTTTACTCCGTTCAGACTACTATTCGGAGATGAAGCTATGACTCCAACGGAGCTCAAAGGAGGATCATTTCGCCAGCACCGAACCAGACATCGAAGAAGAAAGACAAGCTTCGTTAGATTTGTCAGAAGAAACAAGGCTTCGAGCTGTAGCCAATTTATCAAAGTATCATCAGCAGACGAAGACTTGGTATGACCCGAAGGTTAAGCTCAGCGAGTTAAGACCGGGTCATCTTGTTCTACGAAGCATTATAGCACCAGGGAAGTTAGGCAATAAATGGGAAGGTCCATATCTAATCGTCCGCTCGGGGCGCCCTGGTTCATTTAAATTAGCTAATTTAGAAGGTGAAGAGTTAGCACATACTTGGCATGCGGAGCACCTAAAGCGATACTTCGCATAAGGGCCCCTTGTAATCTGCTTGTAATCACCTCTAAATTAATAAAACATACACCAGTGGTTTGCCCTTCCCCTTGACACTCCTAGTTTCCCGAGCGGACGCGCTGGGACGGAAGTCGATCGAGAGGGAAGTGTCATCAAGCTGGCTGTATTTCCGGACTTCGTACCCATAAAGTCGAAGCCTCCGGCGTGGTGGCTGAAATCCATCCGGAGCCCAAGCTGATACCTTGTAGGCATCCGTAAAAGAGCCAATACCACATTCTACGGAGTCCAAGCTTCGGCTGGTAGACTTCCGTAAAAGAGCCGAAGGTGGCCAAAATCTGCGGAGTCCAAGCTGCAGCTTGCAGACATCCGTAAAAAGAGCCGAAGGTGGCCAAATTCTGCGAAGTCCAAGCTCCGGCTGGTAGACTTCTGCAAAAAAGAGCCCAAGTGGCCAAATTCTGCGAAGTCCAAGCTCCGGCTGGTAGACTTCTGCAAAAAATAGCCGAAGGTGGCTACAATTTCTGCGAAATCCAAGCTCCGGCTGGTAGATTTCTGCAAAAAACAGCCGAAGGTGGCTAAAGCAAAACAGCATTTAAGCCATGAGCTTCGAATGACTGTTCATATGCGTCCAAAGTGACAAATTTTTTAAGGCACTAAAGTGTCCCTGGGAGTTATCTCAATTGATTTCTTTCATGAAATAAACAAAGGTACCAAGTTACCATTCTTCTGACTACAAATAGTCGAAGACATCTCATAAAGATTTCAAAAGATCTTTAAAATGACAGAGGGGCTCCGAACCCCCAAAAATTGTACTCCGAAGTTTTTCTTTGCGCATAACCATCTTTGAATACAGTTCGAAGTTGCTTATACCCAAAGAGGGGCTAGTAATATGGAGACAATTTTAAATCGGCATTCATTATTGAAACAAATGTGTTTACAGATTACATTATGAAAAATTGGTATCTATACCAAGAAGGAATCGGAGACCTCTTCGGTCCCGAGAGCTAGGGGTGGAACGACTAGTTCCAACATCGGAAGTTCTAAGAACTGTACGTTTAACTCTCTTCCTCCCCTTCGAAGCTCTAAAATCCTTCTGCTCTTGTTGAAGCTCGGCCCATGTTCGAAGCCGCTCGGGACTTCTCTCCCAGCTTCTAAGATCTTCAGATCTTTTATTTTGGGCTTCACCTTCGTCTTCGGACCAATTAGTGTCTTCAGAAGACGAGGTGTTTGCGTTGCTCTCTTTATTTTCCTCTTTAATATAAGACAATATGTCTTTGATTACTTCGGGCGCAATAACGCCGGAGTCATCTCGAGGAATAAGGAATCGAGGACGCTTATAACTCTTTAGAAGTTCGAACGTGTTCCACAGTGAGCGAAGTTCGCTGTTAAGCTCTAACACTTCGATATCTTCCATAAGAGGCAAAGCCTAAAAATATGACAAACAAGATTTTCATTGATAAATATTTACAAGCATCAGCTTTACATAATCAAAAAATCCTAAATAATCCTAAACCTGCGGGTTCGGAGGAGGCTGACTGCTCGAAGCTTGGCTCCGAACTTGCTTTTGGCGTTGGCCTTCATCAATCCAAGCCTTGATCGCAGATCGACCTTCGGCTCTCCATGAAGTTTGGAAGGCTCGCCAAGCAGCAGCTACACCTTCGGAAGGTTTTAGAAGTCGGTCGTCGTCGAAGATGACAGAACCCTCTGCGCTCGGAGTAATTGTTCGGCCCAAATCCTCGTAGTAGCGAAGTATTCCAAGGGCAGACACTTGTCCGGAGAGTTCTCCATAACGTATGCCTGCCGTCTTCATTTGCTTCGCTGCTCCTTGAATTCTCTTTAGCCGGCGCAGTAGAGTTGCATTGTCATCCGAAGGTAGTGATCCAGTAGTACCGAAGTACTCCAAGACACTTAACATCTGTTCGATGACCTCCGAAGCCACCTTCTCAGACTTAACCTTTTCTTCGATAAGCATATCCTTGGCCGAAGTCGTTTCAGCTAAAACTCCGGAGATTCTAGCGTTCTCCGTAGCCAAAGCATTCTTTTGAGTTAGGAGCTGGCCAGCCTCTTCTTGCAGCCTTACAAGTGCGGAGTCCTTTGCAGCATCCTCCGTCCGCAGTCTTTCAATCTCCGCTCGAAGCACAATTCTTTCTGCTTCGAGCTCTTTCTTTGCAGCCTCCAAGCTTTGCCTAGCCCTTCGCTCTGCTAAAATTACATTGTCCATTTGAGCTACTCGACCTTCGGAGAAGTTAAAATTTCTTTGAAGAGTTTCGTTCTCTTCCCGAAGTTGAGCAATTTCGTTTTCGTTCGACAAAGCTGCAGCGCGGGCTAAGACTGCTTGCTAAGAAAAAAGAAAAAATGAAATAAGAAATTATTCATATGTAATTTGCTATTTGGTTCGAAGATGCTTTATACCTGATAAGCTGCTCTTTCCACAGCAAGGTTAAGCTCCGAACCCTTCACTCTGCTTAAGCGGGCTACCAGTTCAGTTTCCCCGACTTGGCGACTGGCTTCACCCAAAGGTTTAACCAAAGTCCCAAGCCCGGTTTTCTCCTCCAAAAAAGGAGTTATGAGAGGAAGCAGTTTTGAAGCTTTCTGGTCAGCCCTGCTTAGCGAAGGTCCGGAGGGCTCTTCCGAGGCCCTTGGAACTTCTGAAGATGGCCTCCCCTCAGTCGATTCACTTTCATCTGTTGACTCAGATGAAGTCGATCTTTGAGCAGGGAGAGGCTCGATGTGTCTTTTCCCTCTTCCAGGCCCCGGTAGAGCAACTCCTGGTTGCGGCCCTGAAGCTGTCGAAGGTCTTTGAGTTGTATCTTCGAGAGATACTTCGACAACAGGAGGTTCTGAAAAAACAAAAATATTACACATTGAATAATTTTGCAAAAATTGATAAGAATTAAGCAAAATTTACCTTCAACATTCTCTGGAATGTCGAGCACCGGACTGATCGGAGGATCAAAAGTATAGTCCTCATCCGAATCAGCTGCTAGATCTTGGACTACAGGAGCATCGTCCTGAAGAGCCCTCGTTACTTCTTCGAGAATCGAAGCCATAGTGACTTCGACTCCCCCTTCATCCACAGGAACTCCGGGCTGAGTTATGTCTTCCTGAACTACCGAAGTCATTGGTTGATCAGCATTGTCTCCAGACTCCGGTATGTTCGCAGGCACTTCGGCCTCATTTACACCCATAGGGGCTTCGTTTTGATCTTCTTGAGTATCCGGAGCTCTTACTTCTTCGATGTTGGCTTGAGGCTCCGGAATACCTGCAGTATCTTCAATGAGAATACTTCGTTGAGTTGCATCTTCATCAATTAATTTTACTAGTAAAATACCTTCATCCTCTTTAGAACCAGAAAGTGAGATTCTTGAGCTTGAAGGAGCAGGATCCGAAGGTGCGAGATTTTTTGGCTTCCGAGCCACCTTCTTCACCGGAGTCTTTGCTGAACCTGAAGCTCCGGCTTCGGCTACTCTTTTCTTGGGGCCTTTCTCCTGAGGCACCCAGTCCGTCAGAGGGGGTGGAGTCAACTCCAGCATTCCCCATACTCTGTTAAAACGCTCCCAACTTCCGACTAATTTGATTCGCCATTCTTTTTCTGACGGAGTTGGAGCACCCAAAATCTTCTCCGAAGCCCTTACAATTTGCTCTGAAGTAATAGGGGCTGAAGAAGCTAAAAAATAATTCAAGTTAACCTTTCTTCGAAATAAATATGTACTATGCATGTTGGTTTCAAAGTTACCTGCAGGGCTCGAAGTATAGTTTATCTTGCGAAGACCGCCTTCCGAGTCATCTTCGAAGGCGATAGGCCAGTTGGCCATCAACGGAGGAATTTGAAGTCCGATGAATTCTTCGGCTAAGTCCCGCATGCTCAACCTTTTGCTGATTTTCTGAAGCAAGTTGAGGCGAGCTTCGAGTTGACCTTCGTCAGGTTGCACTAAGGCTTCCTTCCGGAACTGGATTTCCTTGAGGGGACCAGCCAGAGGACTACCCACTCCAACTTCAGCATAAAACCACCTCAGAACCCAATCGGTGTACCATCTAGCATTGATGGCCTTGGCAGGGAATTGCAGGGCATATTCATCACGAAGCCTAAAATTGATGCTTCCGAAGGAAACCACCACCTTCTCACCTCCGGAGCCTACGAAGGTCTTTGGCTGACAAGTTGCTCTATGTAGCGCAGCGAAGATTTCAGCCCTCCCCTCACAACTTTCGGCTCTTAGTGCCCACTCGAAGATAGCTAATCTGGCTACAGCATTCGGAGACAGCTGGGGGAGGGTTACGTGAAACAAGTCAAGTACTTCGGCTAAGAAATCTACAGCCGGGAGACCCAAGCCCGCTTCGAAAAAAGCTTCGAACACTACAACTTCTCCGGGTCTCGGTGATGGAATTGATTCTTTGCCCGGCTTCCGAATCATAACTCCATTACTAATATTTCCCCCCGCTGTGATTGCCAAAGACTCTTTCTTGCAGGTAGACCGCCCCAACTCAAAAGATTGATCCAAGTATTTGGTTGAGGGTGGGCACAGACCTTGGACATCGGGGATTTGGGGATTTTTTCCCTTTGCCGCCATGGAAGTTGTCGCCTGCATCGAAGGCGTCGCCGCCACTGTTGCCGCTGCCGCCGCCGCAGCCGCTTGTTGACGAGCCAAGGTCGAAGGAGGTGCAGAGCCTTTGGTTTTCGCCATCGCAATTGCTGGATTGATTTGAGAAAGCGAGGACTAGGGCTCAAGAACTCGAAAGCTAGGGCTCAAGAACTCAAAGGACTCAAAAGGTTTTTGACTGAGAACAAGCGGTGAAAAGGTAATCGAGTAAGTTCTGGACTCATTTATTTATAGCCTAAACTTTCCGTTTGTTACCGTTTGGGCTCTGCCCTTTCGCATTCCCGCCTGTTATTTTCCTCCGAAAATAACGCTTCATATAACTCCGTTAGAAACAGAAACTAACGGTTATATTTTCTAAGTCTAAAAGGACTTTCGAACTTCCTAAATCGGTTCTAAGGTAGTTCGAAAAGTAATTACCTTATGACTGATTCGAAGTTCATATCTTCATGCATTCGGAGATAAAACAAAAATTAATAACCCCTATGATTGGTTATCTTTTCTTTCCGTATACTGCTCTCCTAACGTTACAGGTCGAACGGAGAAGCGTATTCGAGGGGCTACTGTTGGGGAAAAATATCTCATCTTCGGGGTTATTGCTAAAGTAGCATGAAGACAGCCAATTACTTCGAAGATTGTTCGAAGACCTTCTTCGAAGATGCTCGGAACCTGGTTCAAAGCCCGAAGACAGACACTGGTTCGAAGTATGTCTTCGAACCAAAGCCCTTCAGGATCTTTTCTGCGAGCTAAGATGGAAGACTTATCTTCTATCCTATTAGATTAGTCTTTTACCATTTTAGCCCTATTAAGGAAACCGAATAGTTTCCTTAATGTCGGTTGTAATAGAGGGGTAAATAGGTCTTTTCCTTAATGTTTAGGCCTATAAATACCCCCCATTTCACCCTGTAATAGGGACCGATTACAAGTGAATCAATACACACTTTCGAACTATTCTAAGCTATTATCCTTTCGGAGGCTTAGAACAGTTTGCTTCGCAAACACTTCGTTTGTTAGTTTCTTTTCTACAGAAACCTGTTAGCGTAATCTTTTACACCAACACTCACATATCAAGAAAGTTTATATTTCCATGTTTGCCCTTATTTAATATTCTCTCTCTATCCTACTAGTTACCACCGCAGCTACTTGACACCACATCCTAAGTTTGAATCCTCCCTCGGCATTTTTTTGGCCATTTTGCTTGGTTGGCTCGAGGAGCGCACTTTCTGTTTATTTGGCGCACATTTTTTCCGGTTGGCCCGAGTTCTTTTTTTGTCTGTCACGCCATCTAACCGCTCGGCTGCCAGAAAATCTACCTGTTCTTTTTTTAGATTGACTAGCATAATCTTTTCAGTGTTATTAGTCAGATTGTTCGGTTTGAATGTTAATTTGTTTAGTTTCTAGTGTTATAACAGTTATAATTACCGGCTCTAACTAGAGTTTTCTACTATGCTCATCCTTTCTTTGATGCGTGGAGTGTTGCCTTGGGAGCTGCATGCATTTGCTGCTTGCTTCTTTGATTGTGGGTGTTGCCTTGGGAGCTAGGGCGTGGGATATGAAGCAATAGCATGAAAAAGAAAATTAATACTAGGGTAAAATGGTTCAAAATACACCAAAAAATACATAAGGATTTATATTTGGGAACTTCATATTACTATCCTTAAAACCGGAAGGAATTCGAGCTCCCTCTGCACTTCCGGTACTGTGGCTGCCTGGCCAAGAGATGCGTGTCTTTGCGGTTCACTGTGTAACTGTCATTTTTGTAGGAATGCCCTTTGTTTTTTCGTATATTTCGCTTTGCCCCCTGGCATAGGCCCTAGCCCGCAAGTATTAGGCATTTGATTGATGCGCACCGCAGAGAAAACAAGGAGGGGAAAAGGCGTCGTTCAGTTTCCTCGGTCGGCGTCATCAGCGTCGTCACCACCAGCGGTGCCGCCCCTGCCCTTCCTCCTAGCGCCACCTCCGCCGCACAGTCCTCATCTCCCTACACCACGCCGCCTTGTCACCCGACACCGCCTCATTGCCTAGCGCCGCCTCACGCCACACATGCCTCATCGCCCGGCGCCGCGCCGACTCGTCGCTCGGCGTCACGCCACCTCATAGCCCAGCATCACGCCACACCACCTCTCTAGGCATGGTGTTGCCCGGCTCGGCCCTTCCCACCCCTGTTCCTACCCAGATCCATTGGCGCCACATCCATCCACATCTGCCGCCATCTTCCCTCTCACCGTTTGCTCGGATCTACGTCGTTCTTTCCTCCCGACGTCGCATCGCACCGCGTCGCCCGGCGTCGTGCCGTGCTACTTGGCATGGGTTTACTAGGACCATCCGCTTGCCATCGTGCACTGCCCTGCCCAAGCGTGGACTCGACCTTCGATTGGAGGCACATCCAGACCTGCAAAAAATATTGGCATCGAAGGGAGTTCTCTATATCTATTCTTCCTTTGTATATTTTTGTTTGTCCTCATACATGTCATTTAGCTTTGCTTCCTGTATTCTTTCCAATACCGTCTAGACCAGCTACGCATTGTCCAGTGCATTGTTCACCTATTGATTCAACATGTGTCTATTGTCCTCCCTGCGGTTGTGCTGCTCCTATAGCCATACATTACCTGTTGCAATGTTGACTATTTTGCTTTTGGCGTTGCTTTTGTTGTTGTTCTCACCGTGACTGGAGATGTTGGAGATGTTGTCCCTGTGTGGCACAGAGGGACTATGCCTTTGCTTTTTTATCGTCATTCTCTGGTTGAAGACCATTCTATTGTGTGGAGGTTATTGCTGTTGTTTGTACTCCTTTGCTCCAATGAATAGTCTTGTTGTATTCTATGGGATGTGCTTGAACAGATGACTCACTTTTCCTCATCTATTTATTTTCCTCCGGCTTATCTTCTTCGCCGCTTCTTTCTCTCTTCCCGGTGCTTTCTTCTTTAGCTATTTGTGGCTTCATCCTTTTTTGCTCCCAGTCACCATAGCTATTCTTTTTGGAAGGGTAAAACGATTGTTCTTTGTTACTATTTTATGGTGAAGGTCAAATGACTGTTCTTTCTTATTGTTATAGTGCTGCCTTTTGTTATTCACTTCATGTGTCTAGATTAGTGGAAGGATCCATTCACCTTTCACCTTACTTGGTTACACTGGTTGCCTGTAGGTATTGTTAGTGGCGGTGCTTCGTGGATTTGGGTTCATGCTTGCTGGTTGATCTGGAAGGTGCAACTTGCCGGCCGTCGTCTAGGGTATGTACATTCACACTGTCAACCATTCGATGTTACATTGCTTATTATCGATGTGTTCTCGCTAACCTTGCCATGTTTGCACAGAATGACGGCTAGCTAAAGGTGTACTTTGTGTGTCTTTCTGTGGGTTCCTGTCATTTTTGTCGTCATCAGTGTTTCCTATTTCCTTCCTCTGTGTTGCTATAGCTGTGCATGCCATTATCATTGGTACGTGCTTACTTACCGGTCTTTCAGTCTTAGTTATTTTCTATGCGTGTTTTGCCTTAGTTAATGTTTTGTATGAACTCGTTGTGTGTATTCATACTATCTTTTTGCCTTAAGGCGCTGCTTGTTTGTCTTGCTTTATTCACGCTTGATGTGTAGCGGATTTACTATGATTGTTCAGCTTTTTTGCATCACGATAGGTTGTGTTTGTCATTGTGGTTGTGGTTTCTCTAGAATATGACGGTCTATTTATTTGTGTCTGTCATCAGCAGATGGATTTTTGTTATTGATGGTGCCCAAAGTTTGTTTTCGGTGCATACGCAATAGTTCTTTGCAAGATAACTTAAATAATCAGAGAAGCCCATATTTTTGTCATGTAAGATCATCTAATATGGTACCTATTTTGGTGTGCCCTACATAGATGTGATGGGAGTTGTTATTGGGATCTTGACAGTTACCACCCTTCGTCCAAAGTCATGATGATCTGATAGTTTCAAAAGAACAATTCGGATATGTGATGGAAGGTCATAGTAGTATTCATTCAATAGTTTTTTTTCATGTATTCTTACTATTAACCTAGCCACTTATACACCAAAAGTAAACTAGCGGCAAACAACCTAGGCAGCACAAATATTTAGAATTTATTCACCAAATCTATCCTGATTTTAATGATTAGCGATTCAACGCTCAATATCTTGCTATGGGGAGAAAGGGCTACAACATTTCAGGTTGACCAGTTACATGTTGTTGGCCAAGAAGAGCCACAAGTTATTATCTTTGTTGGGACACATAAAACTTTTGAATTTCATGCCATGCACTCTCTGTCGGCTCCGCGTGTAAATAGTACTTAGTCTTTAACGTACCCTAATTCCATGACCTAAAAAAGAATTCAGTCTATCGTGCATATTATTGTCTCCTTTGTGATCTCTTCTTTGCATCATCTAAGTCCTTAGTATTTTTGCATGTCTATCCAGTGCCTTTTTTACATGTGTTATAAATTGCTCGACTGTGCACTTTTCATCCATGCCCAGGTTTAAGGGGAACTTTAAAGCAATCGAGTGGAAATTTAATTGTGTTCTGCTAGGATAGAAACTGGAAATTCTTACTATATTTATCTAGGTACCTAGATAGTTATATTGTTAGTCAGGAAAAGGTCAAGTAGATTTGTTTTATCTAGTAGAAAGATATTATTTTCATTTCCATGAACTTGGCACATTTTTAAGAGAATGATATGTCTGGTTCACAGTACATTTTAATTTTGTGGGGAACCGATTTGTTTATTCATCTTATGCTTTAAGTGCTCATCATGTGGAATGGATTCTGAAGCATCTTCAAAAATTGAAGACTTCTACAAACTGGAGCTTAACATCAAGAGTTTAAATAATTTAGAACAAAGTTTGGATGAATACCTAGATGAACCCGAGACAAAAGTAGTGTTTGATTGCATATGCTTCTCAGCTTCTTTTCTCATAGGGAAACTGGAAACAAATATCCTATGCATATAACAGAGTTGCATATGAATATTTGTTTCTTGAAGTTGGATGTAAGGATTTTGTGGAAGCTATATGTCCCAATGAGGTGTTGTGGAAGTAGGTTTTTAAATGGAACTCTTATTTCTGGTTACTAATCTGAGATGTCGAGTTGATGCGTTGACATGTTGAAATTTCATCATGTTTTTCCCTATAAAACCTTCATCACTTTCCCTATGATACAAACAGATTCATATTGAATTTACTAAGAATGTTTTTAGAATAAATAATCGCTAAGCCATGTTTGAAGCTTCTCAGTTGTTAACATAAACTCCAAAGAGCTTCTATTGTTTGGTGTTGGGAGTGGCAACTGGCAACCGCTGCAAATTGTGTATTGATGTAGTAGCCTGTAGGAATATCTGAAAATGTTTGCTTGCTTGATGTGTAATTGGTTTTAATTGAGAGAGTGGTTTCTGATGGTTGTGTTCTGTTTGCAGGCTAGGACACTCCTCTCAGTGAGAGGATCAATGTCGAATTATCATGAAGACCACATCGATGACATGGGTGAAGAGCACCATGAGTGAGGGATTAGGGATTCGGATTCAGAGGATGAAGAGTTCATCCAGTCGGTATGCAATTGTTTTTCTTTTTGTTGCTTCATTGCATTTGGAATAAAGTTTTCACATTTTTATTTTTAATGAAGTCCTTAATGGTTTGTGGTGACACTACTCATGACATTATGATTCTAACTCTTATCTATTCAACCTTCAACCGGGTGTTTTACTTTTGATTTGCACAACATTAGAAGGTCTACACGAAATGTGCCCCCGCACTTGGGCCGGTTCGACAATCCAATAGCGTGTGGATACTTAGGGATAAGCCTAAGCGTGACACAATACTGACGTCGTGTTCCGGCTACCCTTAAAATTAGCAAGGGGGTGAAGTCACCAGGTAATCAGATTGCAAAGAAATAATCCAATTAGCCAAAATATATAGATAAAATAACCTAATCGCCGAACAGAGCCAGATTGGTTCGAAATATATCGTGCGAAGGATCACCGAAGAAAGGCCTTCGACATTTGGTGCGAAGTATGCGCCGAAGGTGAATTTCGGCGTTCGGATGGATCTGACCGAAGATAGGCTCCGAACAGACCGTGACACGAAATCGCCTCCGAACAACAGGGTTCAGCGCGAAGCCTCTGGCGTGACAAAATCCACTGCAGAGCATTCTGGCGCGATGAAGTCCGATACGAAGTGTTCTAGCGTGACGAAGTCCAATGTGGAGCGTTCTGGTGCGACCCCAGCGCGAAGTAACCGCAATGCGAAGTGGCTCCAACACGCGGAATCTGACCAAACTGACAACGGCGTGACGGATCCGGCACGGTCATACGAAGCGAAGTCCCACCGAAGGGTGCTCCAGCAGCCTCCAAAACCAACCTCCTAGCTCCGAAAAATCCTTGGCAAAGGGGGGCTTCGAACGTGAATCCTGCAGAACACAATGATCAAGTGTCAACTCGGCCTGGAGACCGAATTACCAAGTGTAGTCGTAGGAAATAGATAGAACAAAGGGTAACAATCTGTTACGTAGATTAATAAATGGTTCACAAGCGAGCCAACAAGGTGATAGCAATCTGTTATGTAGATTAACGGATGATTCACAAGCGAACTAACAAGGCTTACCACAATTACGGTGTGGCCGACGGAGGGCTTCCATCGCAAACCCACGAAGGTGGACTGAACTAATGCAGAAAGTAGATGAAAGTAAAGGTACGATTCAAACTAGGGTTTGAAGTATTGATCTGTGTTGGGGGGTCTTTTGAATTGGCCTCACCCCTATATTTATAGGGGCTGGTCTTCTTATCTCTAATTTTAATCTGATGAGAATTTGGCTGAAACAGTTAAGATTGGATAAGAGATAAACAACAGTCAAGCTATGCTAATCTGATTCAGACTCTACTGGCCGGAGTGGACCTCCTCAGGCCTTCCGAAGTAGGCCCTTTAGGCCGAAACTTCTTGGCGAAGCAGGCCACGAAAGGGGCCCCTCGGGGCGAAGCCAGCCTGGGAAACAAGCTGCTGAAAGGCCACCAAGGCCCCATGCTAATGGGCCTCTAGCATTTCAAGGCTTCAGTCTGTACCAGGAATTGCATATTTTCGGTCCAAATTACTAGAAATTGGTATCTTGATAATTTCAACCATTAATGTCATTTCTTGCTATCAACGGAAGGAAAGTTGGAAAATTAGTCTTAGCACATTGCTCTATTAGAACATCTTGTTGTATTGGCATGAGGGAACATTGCCATTCTAGCGGTATACATAACACTCAATTCTAAAATTCTTTTACCATTTTTTGTTCAGAAGTCTGGAGTGGAATATAACTCTCTTGCAAGCAATTTTGCCATATGATGTGACCCCAGTACCTGCTTTAAATTTGTTTCGTATTATGCTGCCATAATTGGTTTTACTACGTTTTACATTATGTTCTGATGAAAACTAATAGCTCATCACATATTATGTTCGATTGTTCATTCCTGCATGTAGTAACACTATTTTTGATTTTTTATGACATATGTTACATAACAAAGTGAGTTTTCTGGTAATATTATTGCAATCTGATTCTTTATTAGGTATAATTCTTCAAATTTACTGTGCAAGTAGGTGGCAAGCGTCTTAACCCTGTTGTCCTTGAAGATGATGACCAGTAGTGCATTGAGGATGATTTCACCATATGATATGGAAATGAAATGTATTTGGTATTGACTCAGAAGATATCTTTATAGTGGTAAATATCTTTGAATTTTTTTAAATAATATTTTTTAAAAAAAATCAAATCTGTATTGTGATTTTAAAAAATTGCAAAACTAGGTGGCAGTCGGCCGACCAGGAGCCGACTTGGGGTCGAGTCGGCTCCTGGTCAACCGACTCGTGTCACATCAATAGGAGTCGGCGAACCAAGGGCCGACTTCTGCCTACGTGCCTGCAACGGCTAGTTTGGCTTATTTTTATATCCACAATATGAAGCCTTGGATTCCAACTTTTCTTTGACTGGTTATGGATCTAGATACCAAACAATTTTTTTATCCTACCTAAAACACTACATTGATTTTTGTAAATTTGGTATCAGAAAATGAATGTAAAGGAGAAATTTCTGTATAAAAAATTGGATACAAATTTTATACTAAGAAACTAAAAAATAATGTGTACATGTTATATCTATTGAACTAGGCAGTGTTATAGAGCGTAGACACAACATTTAGATGCACACTTTTGGATATATTAAGTTTTCCTTTGATTACAACAAAAATATTTACAAAAATTGGTCAACTTTTGTAGGTAGATTCCACATTTCATTGGTCTATAAGTTGCCAATCAGCACAACCGCACACAAAATATGCACATTACTTGATATTTTATTGAGAATTAATGTCTACATTGTGTTATTACCGATTTTGCAATTCTACACTGCTATAGTTTTAATATCATATCATGGCTTAGATCTTTCTTGTTTTTTGTAGGAAAGGACAAGTATGGCTTGAGTTGGATCAACTGCCTGATGAAGATGATGCAGCTGGTGCATCGACTCCTTACACTGCTCCTATACTTGAATACATAATCGTATTTATTAATAAATCAGATGTAGCATTCCAAGATAAATCCTGGATACTTGCCAATGGCAATGGTATTATCTTTGATGAATTAGAAAGAAATGGTGATTTTCTCTACGGTAATTTTCGTTCATCAGATCCGGTTATCTTTTATAAGAAGTTAATTACACTGAACTAATGACTGTCTTTTCATCAAATTAATACACTTCAACTATTAACATACTAAAGAAGATGTCGTTTTTAACCAATTTGAACCGATATACAATTTTCGTTGGTATTGTGGTGCTTATACTCAACCTTTAAGCACTCAACCTTTAGGAGCTGATCCTGCTTGTAGGTCTAAACATGGAGGCATATAGCTATAGTATGTAGTATGTAGTTAACCAATGTGATGTTTTTCAGTATGTAGTTATTCATATAACTCATCAGTTTTTTTCTTTTATAAAGGACTTAGAAGACTATTTCCAGATAGAGGTTCGATGTCCGGTAACATAAGTAGGTAGAACTGTTGTGGATTTATTTTAATATCGTGATCTCCTAATATTTTCTTTTTCTATAAGAAGATGCATGTAGACAGGCGCGCATCGCGCACGTTATGTCTAGTATATATCTAAAGACGACATTCTTTTAAAACCGGAGGAAGTACGCTTGTATATAAATAATAATATGTACACTTGTATATGATATTATATATTATGCCAAACTCTCTTTATCCATATCCATCAATTTTATTCATTCCCCAAGGCCCGTTAGAATGGCAGAATGGGTGTGGGAATGACATGCCCCGACAAAGTTTGAAATGGATAAGGCCCTTATCATGATCTTTTGCGACCACAGGAATATCCGCCGCAAGAGATCAGGACTCCGGGGACCACGTGGCCAACTCCCGTCTCACTGACTCCGGTGGCCCACGAGACCGTAGCCGTCCGGTGCAAAATGGACAACGTGAGGCGGTTGCCGACCAAATTCCCGTGCGCTGCTGCTCGCCTCTGCCGTCCGCAAGGCAGCCGCTTCTCCGCGTTTTTGCGGCGTCGGCGCGTCTCGCGGTTGCTCGAAGTCGAGGCCCTCCTCCCGGCGACTCCAGATCCGGCGAGCCATGGCGAGGAACCCGGGCTGCACCGTCTTCATAGGTGAGATCTCGCCGCCCCCCCCCCCCCCCCCCCCGCGTCGCTGGTCAACGCCGGTCATGCCCCGATTCTCTCTGGCCTTCTGGAGGCCTGGGTTGGAATTGGTGGGGGATTCGTGGTGGTTTCGGTGAGTTCGGCTCGTGAATTCGGTTTGTTTGTGTTTGCTCTCTGGTTGATTGCTCGCTGTTGCGGCTGATGTGTGCTGTCCCCAAATTGGGGATTTTTTTTTTGTGGAGCGGTTGCGTCGTTGGCCGTCAATTCGATTCGATGAGCAACTGGTTTGCGGATGCACGCTATGCTTTCGTGCTCCATGTATAAATGAAGTAGCTATTGTTGTTCGGTACGGACGATTACATGAATTCTGTGGTGGAATCTGCTAGAGTAGTAAACTGATTGAAATTGTGAGTTTTTAGGTAGGGATTCGGATTACCGTACGTGTCACCTATACTAGATTGATGACTACGTGACTGAGATGTTATTAACCAGAGGATGTCGTGCCTCCCTTAGGATTTGATTACTGTAGATATAGTTTTTATTTATATTTACCCTAGTAGTTTATCTAGCAAGTCAATTTCTTGAGCTTGTATTGGCGGGTCGTAGCTCTCGAATTTATAGCGGGAATAGTTCATGGTATTGTTTATTATTTAGTTAATTAGCAATCCAATTTCCACTTGCTTAAACACTATTTCGATGTGTCCAGTGTTTTTTATGCATTACTGCCAGAGTGAAATGAGTGTTAATTTGATTGTATAGAATACATTTATAGAAAACTCAGCAGGCTTAATTCTGAAATGACATTACATCTCAACTAATAGTTCAGATTTGGACAAGTTTCTAAACTATGTCCATCCGACCATTCTATCATTATCAACTCAGATATGTTGTTTATAATAAGTTTTGGTCTTTACTTTGAAATAAGGAATATGAAAAATATCCTTTGGAAGTCATGCACCACAACCTTGTTCTTTGATTGCATCATACATGTTCTTAGCTTGTGAGCTTCATACGTGTTCTTAGCTTGTGAGCTTCTTAATTTGGTAGTCTAGCCCCTTGATGGACTTTTTGAATAACATTATGTGTAGCTTCACTTGTCTATGATTCTCGTCAGATACAAATATGTGTCATGGCTGACTGCTGTAATTCGCTAGTGATGATATTTCACAATCATTCTTCTTATGCCACTTTGTCTGTTGCTTTTGTCTGCATATGTTACTCACATGTATTGTATAAAACTATAAATTCATTAACCCTTCTTGTTTTTTAAATAGGTAACTTGGATGAAAAGGTACCTGAGAGGGTCTTGTATGAGATTCTTATTCAGGTAGGTCGCTTAGTAGACCTACACATACCACGTGACAAGGAAACTAGTCGTTCCAAAGGTTATGCTTTTGCTGAGTATGAAACAGAGGAGATCGCCCAGTATGCTGTTAGGCTATTTTCTGGCCTTGTTCGCCTTCATAATAGAACACTTAGATTTGCGGTGCGTTTCTTTATGCCCCCTGTTTATATAACTTGTTTTAGTATAACAGAATCATGTTGTGTTGTTTTTTGCTGTGGCCTGTTACTGTTATGCACTATGATACTATGTGTGAATGGCTGGTTCAATTTTGGATGGACCTATTGTTGTGACTTGTGATGTGATTCCAGTTGAGCGCTAACATTATTCCTATCTTTCGGTTCTAGTTGAGCGCTAACATTATTCCTATCTTTCCACAGATTTCTGGGCAAGACAAGCCATCTTCAAATGGCAACATTCCTGTAACACCTAAACTGAACCCTATACCGCCACCAAAACCGCCTCAACTAATCAGATCTAGTGATACTCCCGTGTCACAACATACATTGGTAAATGGCAGGATTGCAGGTATTGGAATTTCTCCAAATCGTCCTTATGATGTGCACTCTGAAGGTGAGAGAATTTCCTTATTCCTTTCAAAATATGAGATATTGTAAGATTTTTCTTATTTTTTTTCCTTCTTTGTCCAGCATCAAGTGGGGTATCTAGTAGAGGACTAAGCAGTGGTACGTATGAGTATAGTAGACGTGTGTTTGGTTCTGTTCTGAATGACGTAAGTCGTCGTACATCCAGGCAACCAATTCCATACCCGTCTTACTAGCATGTTGAGCAACAGTGTGTGCAACATGGTATGTTAACATATTAGTCCAGTGAAGCCAATGCTTATCGTTTCAGTCCTTGTGTAATGTCATCTATGTATTCACCATTTCAGGCATGTAAATATGTCTCATGGCGTAAGGCATATGCTTACTTTTACCATTGTTCTGCTGTTCTTGACTCTGTAGTCAGACTCGTGCCTGCTGGGTATGTCACATGTCATGTCCTAGTGATAGCATCTTGCCTCCATTAATGCATCTGTACCAAGAATTAGTCTAATTGCAGGGATGGTTGGCAATTTGTCGTCAGCGGCTGTTTTAATGTTTAATCTAGTGATGTTGGTCGTTACTTTTGTGTTCCAGTGGGGCCAAAATTGTGTTTGAGTTATTGGTGGATTTTGTGCTTTCCTCATCAGAGTTGGATTTGTATTATGTTGGACATCAGAAAGGATAATGCCATCTTCTGCTACCTAAGAAACACAGGAAACCTAGCGAAATTTAATGTGTGTTTATGAATATGAATAACTGTTTTGGACATGACTTGCTCGCTTGAGCAATATTTTGTCTGGCAGTCACAGACATTCATCATCACTCCAGATCCAGCATTGGCCTCTGGCTCTGGAGGCTGGAGCCAAATCCAACTATCCAAGTTTGCTTCATTGATTGCCTAGATAATTCAGGACTGCGGTCAAGAAACTCAGACATCAAGGATTCAGGAACACGACAAAGACTAAAGAGATGGCCCTTGCTGGCTTATCAGATCGTCTTACCTCCACAAAAAGGTATTAGCCGATCCATTAAACATTGGTCTGTTTGTTCGTAGTGGAACTGTTACTCTTCACTAGAATCTGTTTAGCCGGTGCAAAATCAAATGTCAAGGGATAAAAAACAGAACAGCGAAACATCACGAAAACAATCGATTGAGACAAGTACATATGCATATGGCCCTCTGAACAGGTCAGATCATCGCCGGTGTGCATGTCTTCTGCTCCTGTGGGTCAATGCCACTTCTTATCGGTGATAAATTATCAAAACTCTCTCATGTAAGCTCACACTGTCAGCATGAGCCTCCCTCTCCTCACACAAAGTGCCTTGCTAACTGAATCACTTTGCCGATCTGGGATAGATAGCCGGCGTTTTCGGCGTCGATCCAAGCGTTTCATCTCACCTAGCTGCCCTATCTACCTCCTTATCTCCTTCAATTCTCCCCAATCATACGGAGGCCCTGATGATCCATTTCATTCCAGAACTTCAGTAGCCTTTCAAACGTTCACGGCAATGATGGTGTGTAAATTACAAAATTTGTACGCATGGATGCATTTGTATGTGTGTGCGTGTTTTGAGGTTTGCGTCTCTGTTAATGTCGATCAGCTGGATTCAGGCACTGACGGAGCGGCAGCCGCAGTCTGAGAAGAAGGCGCCGAGGGTGAGGCCAATGTCGGCGAAGGCCGTCGTCGTGCTGTGCGCCACCAGCTTCTTCGTCGGGCTGCTGCTCAGCGGCCGGATGACGCTTCTGATGCCGCCATCGGGCAGCGACGGCGCGGTGTCTTCCGGCCATGGCTCCAGGCTCTCCCTCTTCGCGGACGACTGCGAGCACCGGCGTGTAAGTACATGCACATTCGACGAAAAGATTTGCCCATTGCAAGCGGGTAATTAACATGGTAAACATGTTTCTTCCGTGCAGAAATTGGACGAGGGCAACCCAAACGACATCATGAACGAGGTGTCAAGAACTCACCAAGCAATTCAGTAAGTCAGGATTAGTTACGAACAATATAATCAACTGGAACAACTCAAATATTTCATCAAGCCTGGAATATTTGTGGTCAAATCAATTAGGTCGTTGGACAAGTCGGTGTCGTCGCTGGAGATGGAGCTGGCGGTGGAGCGGGCCAAGCAGAACGGCGGCCTGGGCGCGACGGTGCCGTCCAAGGGCCGCCTCCCGAGGGCGTTCGCGGTGGTCGGCATCAACACGGCCTTCAGCAGCAAGAAGCGGCGCGACTCGCTCCGCGACACGTGGGTGCCCCGGGGCGACAAGCTGCGCCGGCTGGAGGAGGAGAAGGGCATCGTGGTGCGCTTCGTCATAGGCCACAGCGCCACCCCCGGCGGCGCTCTTGACCGCGCCATCGACCTGGAGGCCGCGGAGACCAAGGACTTCATGCGGCTCGACCACGTCGAGGGCTACCACGAGCTCTCCTCCAAGACCCGCACCTACTTCACCGCCGCCGTCGCCACCTGGGACGCCGAATTCTACGTCAAGGTCGACGACGACGTCCACGTCAACCTAGGTACACATAGAACATATGCATTGCACGCCACTGCGGTGTACATTTCGACGTCCAGGTTCATGCAGAATGCTGCTGCGATTTCTGCATGCAGGGATGCTGACAAGCAGGCTTGCCAGGTACAGGACGAGGCCGAGGGTGTACGTGGGCTGCATGAAGTCCGGCCCGGTTCTGTCACAGAAGTAGGTAGCACCCCAAACTTTTGTCGTTTCGTCTTGGATCGATATGGACGACACTAAGGTTTGGCGTTGGTGGCAGGGGCGTGAAGTACCACGAGCCGGAGTACTGGAAGTTCGGCGACGAGGGGAACAGATACTTCCGGCACGCCACCGGCCAGATCTACGCCATCTCCAGGGATCTCGCCTCCTACATCACCATCAACCAGTAAGAAAAATCGCATCTCGCATGCACGAAACGCGTTGTCTAGATAGATGCTGACTGGTCTTTGGGGGAAATGGTGGTGGAATCTGTTAGAACTGAACACTCTGTATCTTACCGAATGAAGGAAGAACGGAGGAAGAAGATAAACAGTAGAAAAAATGGATTTTCATAGTGACGAACACTGCGACGCCAAACGTCTCTACTTGAGCTACCTTGGCTAATATAGCCTAGCACCTAGAGCTATAACCTAACCTTTATTGTGCATTAATGTATAGCGTTTAACTCATCCAAAAACCACTAACTCCATGTGCAACGGATGCACTAACTGCTGCATGCATGCAGGAGCAACAACTCCTTTATGCACACACTAAAGTATGCACTAATGCTCCATTATGCACACACTAATGCACGCACTAATGCAGCAGCTCCACGCACGCACTAACGTGCACACGTTATGCACAAACCTGGCGTGGTTTATTCTAACAATCTCCCCTTAAACCACGACATCGTCACGCGTCCCGCCCTACAGTAGCGTAGTTTTTTTGACTTGCGGCAGTCTCAAGTAAAATGGCCACAAATGTCACAGTTGTAGCACTTCCCAACCAACGACTTAGATTTTTGTCGAGCCTTCCACTCGGCCTCCGTGAGTAGGAGCTGGTCATCATGTCATTCACCGCTGGCATGAGTGCGCCATCGGGAACGCTCGTCGAATGCCTTCAATTTGTTAAGCGCCTCCTCGAACGCCATCATCTCGACGTCGCAGAATTATTCAATCTCGGCCACCGCAGGATAGAGCCTATCGAGGATGGTGTCGAGGAGCTTCTTCACCATGAAGGCATCGTCGAGCGTTGATCCAAGGCCGGCATACCTCGCCACCATGTCGCTGATCTTGTCGGCGTAGTCGTTCAACAGCTCCCCTTTCACCATGCATAGCTTGTTGAACTCGCCCTTGAGAGTTGAAAGATGAGCCGCCTTGACGCGATCGGCGCCGACAAACCTCATTTTGAGATTGTCCCATACCTCCTTTGTCGTCGGCTTCATTGATACTTGCATGAGGATATCCTCCGACAACGCTTGGAGAAGTTGCGCCCCCGCTGTCTTGTTCTTCTGCTCGTTCACCTCCTTACCTTCCGTAGGAGACCACCTCCCAAAGGCCCTAGGCATCAAGGATTGCCTCTACCTTGATCGCCCATGTTATGTAATTTGTCGCCGAGAGCACCGGGTATGACATTGATACCGTGCTTCCCACAACACCGTAAGGGACCATCACCATGGCCACAAGCAAGATTTTGAGGCTCTGATACCAATTGTTGGGACTAAACACTTTATATCTCGCCAAACAGAGGAAGAAGATAAATAGTAGGAAAAATGGATTTTCTTAGTGGCGAACACTGCGGCCCCAAACGCCTCTACTTGAGTTGATGCATTACCTTGGCTAATATAGCCCAGCACCTAAGAGCATCTCCATTGTAATTGTTATCCAACTTGCTATCCTTAAAAATAACAAGCATTATCTAAAAAGTGTCTCCATTGTACTTGCTATTTGACTTGCTATTTTAGGGAGCTTGCTATTTCTCTCACCAAACTTGCTACATGTAACAAGTTTTATGAGAGAAATAGCAAGCCCCCTACAATAGCAAGTCTAATAGCAAGTACAATGGAGTGAGTAATAAAATAGCAAGCCAATTAAAATAGGGAGACTTGCTATTGCTATGAATAGCAAGTCAAAAATAGCAATTACAATGGAGATGCTCTAAGGCTATAACCTAGCCTTTACTGCGCACTAATGCATCGCATTTAACTCATGCAAGAGTCACTAACTCCATGTGCAACGGATGCAGAGCAACAACTCCTTTATGCACACACTAAAGTACGCACTAATGCTCCATTATGCACATACTAACACACGCACTAATGCAGCAGCTCCACGCACGCACTAATGCGCACACGCCATGCACAAACCTGGCGTAGTTTATTCTAATAGAATTTGTTGGTATTTTTGCATGCGGAATGAGTATCCTAATTTTGAATTTGGCCAGGCTACTTGTTAGGTTTAAATTTTTATGCGTTTAGTTTTAAATTTGTATATGTTTAGATTTAAATTTGCTTTGGAACCTACAGGTTTAATCTATTAATAAATCTTCTTTTATATTTTCTTAAAAATAGGCTTAGACTAGTGGAAAAAATCACTACAAATGAGCTGCAGGGTGTCACCCCTACATTCCGACTCTAGATTGGCGACACGTGCTATCCAGGAGGCATCCGATACAGACAAAGGTCGCTCATGGCTATAGATGTTCAAACGGGCGCCTGGCCCAGGCCGACCCGGCCCGTGAAAGCACGACCCATTTACTAATGGCCTGGCCCGGCATGCTTAATAAACGGGTCGTGCCAATCAGCCCATGGACCGGACAGCGAGTCCAAGCATGGAACTATAACTTAAACGAGCGGCTCAGACCCGTTTAACCCCTTTCCGTGTCATGCCGCTCGACTTTTTTCCCGCCTCGATTGCCCATTTTTTGCACAGTGGATTTGTAGCATTTTGGACTGGGGAGGTGTGCGCATGCATATCACGAGAAGTGTTGTACCATGTGGGGCCCATGCGTTGGGTGATGGGACCAAACGGAGGAGACGCATCACACATGCACTAGTGGGGCCCACGCATGGGTTAGGTGGCGATGAATGAAGATCGTCCGACTTGTAGTGCATGCGATGGCATGTACTGCATGTATTTCAAAAATCAAAATTTTTAAAAAGGTACGGGCTAACCGGACCTACCATTAAACGGGTCGTGCCTGTGTCAGCCCGTCGTGCCGAGGTAGCGGCCTAAGCACGGCCTGGCCTTTGTGTCGTGCCAGCCCAAGCACGACAAGGCCCATTTAAAAATGGATCGTGTCGTGCCTTGGCCGTGCTTTTTAGCCGTGCTTCGGGACGACCCATTACAGCCTAGCCCAACCCCTAGGCCTATGTATTAGCATAGAAAAATCTGACAAAACCACACTCTCACTCACCCTTCCCTACCCCTAGGGATAGCAATCGGGTATGATGAGTATGGGTAGTGTATATCCATACTTGTACCAATTTACCCAATGGGTAAAAACCCGTACTCATACCCGTTACCCGCAGATGCCGTATACTCGTGGGTATAATTGTGAGCGAGGAAGAGGACGGAGCAAGCCGTGCACATGGCTAGGCAAATTAGAAGAAGTCAGGGTTGCTGCCACCATCAGAGCTAGTGCTAAGGGCTCAGGGCTCAGGGCCCGGGGCTGGCTGAAGGGCTTAGAGGGGGCTAGACACGTCGAGTCTATAGGGAGGGTATGGGGTGGGGCACAGGTCGTCAACGCAGGACTTGTCGAGGAGGGCCGGCGTAGGGTTGGTGGCAAAGGATTGGTGTAGGGCAGGCCACAGAGGGTCTACGTGCAGGAACCAGCGACTACAGAGGGCCAACACGCGGAGCTAGCCATTACGGGGCGATGCGTGAGAACTCGCAGCGGGGCAGCGCTCGCGGCGCCGACGTAGGGCAGGCCACAAAGGGCCGACACGTGGAGCTAGCCTTGAAGGGGCGACGCACGGGACGACGTGCATTATGCCCTACATCGACGCTGAGGATTTGAGAGGAGAGAGGAAAGAGGAGGCGAGGGATTGGCTGCTATCAGAATGGAGGGGAATGGGAGGAAATGGAGTGGCAGCTGAGAATGGTAGGGGAGGGAGGAAAGAAAAAAGCTATGATTTAGAAGTGATTTATATATTCACGATAGTCGAGTAAACGGGTGAAGCGGTTATGGATAGTCAATACCCATACCTGTTTATCTGTCGGGTATAAAATTGAGAACAAATCCGATCCTAATAGAGTTTTTACCTATAGGTAATCGGACACGATTATCATCTTTACTGTCTCCCGCCGCCTGCTACCCACCCTTCGCCGCACAGTTTGTCCTCGCTCGCTTGCCCACCCTCGCTCGCCCAACGTTGGCGCGCCTCCCTACGGGATGCGGTGGCTCGGCTCCCGTGTGGCTGCGCCTCTTGGGGGCAAGGGGTAGGCCCCTACGGCCAGCCAGTCAGATATCGTCGTGCGTCCCCTTACACACTACGGCTAGCCTTACGACCTATTCGGGAGTGGGGAGGTAAACTTTAGTCCAAGGGTTAAAGTTTAGCCCCTAAAATAAATACCTAAATTTTAGTCTCTTTTACTGTTTGGATACATGAGCTAAATTTTAGCAATAAGTGTATAAAATACTCATTTACCCATTCTTCCATATTTCCCTTCTTTTAGCATCCACATATTTGAGGGCAAAGATGTCAATTAATGTAGGAGGATCACTTTTAGCATCATTTAACTACTTTTAGCACTCCTTGGAGGGGCTAAAGAAAATAAAAGGGCGAAAGTTTAGTACCCAGGTTTTAGTCCACCTGTTTGGCTCTCAAAAACTAAAATGGGGGCTAAACTTCAGTTGTACTACAGTATATTGCCTCTCCCATCCTCTGTTTATTGGTTGTAATTACAACCTTGTAACTTGTCAATATTGCTGTAATGCACTAATGCTATCAATTAATGTGCTGACTATGATATAAATTAATCGATTTTTCCAACACTATCCTTGAATTAATTCACCAGCACAATTCCCAAACGCATATACTCATGCAGTAATTTGAATAGGCTATGGCCATCTGTCAACAAGGTTCATGGTAAATTAATTGACAACACGTAAAGGAAATTTGAAGTTCATCACCTTCTTATCTCTTTTCTACAATAATTCTACAAGTATCAGAGATACACTTCACATGTTAAATAGCTTAAGGAACCCTAGTATCTTGCTAATTGGGGCAATTTCATGCATGAAGCTATGTCAGAGGATGAGACAATTGATGGTTTTTGTCTTTTTAGAATCTTCGGGTTTTTGTTCTGACTCCACACGGGGTTTAATTGAACTGTTTGGTTTTTATGCACCGTTATTGCCTATCCTTGGTGCAGGCCGATACTGCACAGGTTTGCGAACGAGGACGTGTCGCTGGGCGCATGGCTGATCGGGCTGGAGGTGGAGCACGTCGACGACCGGAGCCTCTGCTGCGCGACGCCGCCAGGTACGTGCCGTGCGTAGACGCGATCGAGCAAACTACGTCGACGCCGGGTGACGCGACAGGAAATTTTGTGCTGCAGACTGCGAGTGGAAGAAGCAGGCGGGGAACGTGTGCGCGGCGTCCTTCGACTGGTCGTGCAGCGGCATCTGCAAGTCAGTGGACAGGATGAGGGCCATCCACAGCGCCTGCGGCGAGGGGGACGGCGCCGTCTGGAACTTCGCCGCGGCCGCCGCCGCATGATATACACATCGATCGATCAGTCGCGGCGTGCAGACTGCAGAGCTAGCAGCAAACGCAGGCCAGCTCTTGCTTGCATGCTACTACTGTTTTACAGGGGTTTTCCCTTTAATTTGTTTTGTCCCCGAGGGAGATGCTCGGCACCTGCACGGCTGCAAAGCACGAGGGTGACGGCAGAGTTCGCGTCCAATTCATTTTTATTTTCCTTGAAAAACTTCAAGTCAATAATTGGACACTGCCAATTGTTTCCTTGGCTTGGATTTCATGCAGGCCCCTTGTTTGATCAAACTAGCAGGTCAATAAGAAATATTGTGGCCATCTTACAGACAGCCGCAGCAGCACCCAAGGAGAGTAGGAGATGACGTCATGGCGGCGAACGCTGCGCTGGGGAAGATGCCACGTCGCTCGCTGCGGCGGGCATACTCATACGACGACCATATCCAGTTATGCACAAATTAGGGGTGACAACTAGCCGATCTGAGCTGGTTTGGGCTTGGCTCGGCCGAGCCGCCTCTTTACAGAGGTTTGGTCGGCTGTAGCAGCCCGACAGCACATCGTATCACCAAATTTCATATTTCGCCTGACTACAACAGTTAACTCACGCGCGTTAAAGTTGTCTTTGGTATCTCTATTTTTTACTCTCCTTTTTAAAATTTTAAAATATTTTCAAAGATTTGATTTCTTTTTGAGAGAAATACTTAAATTATAAAATTTTATAATTTCCAAATTTTATAAAGTTTTTTAAAAATAATTTATATTTTTGTTTTTTCTCTTTTCTCTTTGCTTTATCTTTCCTCCCCTTTCTTCCTTTTCTTTTCTTGAATTAACGAGATTGAAAAGACACCATGAGAATATCACAATGAAGAGAAAAAATTAAGACACGATATTTTGGGAACAAAGTTCAGGACATATGACCTACAACTCTACGGCATGACTACGGGCGCTCCTCCACATGAATGGTGTCTACGTCGGCATCCAAGCACACTGCAATAATGTCGCACGCCCAAACCGACCATCTAATTTATCTCCTTAGTTACACAGGGGTTGGCCATATATTTATATAGCCCTGGGTATAGTATCAGACTAGTACTCTACCTACTCCCTAATTATAACTTAAAGTACAATCGTAACCAGATCAAACACCTATTCAACACAAATCTAACAAACTCCACCTTGGTGAATATGCACGCCAACTTGAAGTCGTCCATGCACGAATCTTCGTGTACCAACTTGAGTTGTTTCTTCTTTCGTCGCTCATGCAGAACAGTCTAGTGAGGCTGATTTCACAGCCGCACCAACATCCGGATCAAATATCGTCAAAGTTGTATGGCCATCCATGACTCCACCTTCAACAATGCTACCTTTTAGCTTGTACTAGTGTGCGTATGACTTCTCACCAATTATGATTGTCTTGCCTCCATGCATGACTCTTAAGGTATTCTTATCAGGTGTCGCCTGATATAACCAACCTTCCTCACGTAATAGCCCAAGGGAAATTAGAATCCTCTGTAACCCTGGTACATGCTTCACACCCTTGAATAGTATCTATTGCCCATTACACATCTTGAACTTGATGTCACCCACTCTAATGACTTGTTAACTCGAGTCATCACTCAAGTAAGCAAAGCCACCAACATCATCCTTAGGGTAAGACAAGAACAACTCTCTTTGGTGTTGCATGAAACGAGCTAGCTGAATCCAACAACCACCATTCACAAGACTTTTCACTTGATAATATGAGAACATCACCATCACTATCGAGTCATATTTTTTGTTGTCAATTACCAAATTTGTGGATCCCCCGTCCTTCTTCAGTGTTGGACATTTTCTCTTTATATGTCCCCACTTCTAGCACTTTAGCACAACGGTCGCTTCTTTTTCTTCTTGCTCTTATCATCTAAGCCATGATCGTTCCTAACATGCAAAGCATCGCTAGAATACCCTCTCATTGCTTTATTCTTCTTCCTTTGGTTATGAGCAAGCAATGCCGCAACAACATATTTTGACTTGATAGTTTCTTTGCCATATATCAATGTAGTAACCAAGTGCTCATAAGAATCTGGCAACGAACACAAAAGAATAATTGTCTTGTCATCATCCTTAATTTTCATTTACACCTTCACAAGGTCAGTTATTAATTGATTGAAGACATTAATATGCTCTACGAGATATGACCCTCTTGCATATTCAAGCTGAATAGCCTCTGCTTCAACTACAACTTCTAGGTCAATGTCTTGAACATAAACTGATTGTCCAACTTATCTGAAATTTTCTTCGGTGACATTTTCTCTATGATGAGATACATGATCTGATCAGAGATACATAATATGATAGTCGTAGATGTTCGTTCCTTCATGTCATCCCACTTATCATCATCCACCTTCTTCGGCTTCTTGTCGGTGAGAGTCTTCAAGATTCCCTGTTGAGCCAACAGATCTTTCACCCTTGTCTGGCACAATCTGAAGTTGCCAGTCCTATCAAACCTTATCACCTCAAATTTAGGAGCCATCGATGCCATCCGTCGATCCACGATTAGATCGCTTGTTGCCATGATCAAAATGCTAATATCGGCTCCACGTATCTCCTCGTCGATCCACCGACGAATACTGTTGAGCATTACTGTGTGTCGCCTTGGAACAACACAACCCTCCTCCAAAAGGGCTTCGCCTTTGTAGTATTCGAGCCTCTGTCGGTCTCCTCATGTCGATTGCACAAGACGTGCTCTTGACGATCGCTCGAAAAACCATCCCTTTTTGATCGAAGGCTTTTATTTTCGATCAAGCTTTTCTATTTCAGATATGTATTTTTTGTCCTCCACTTGGTATATATTTATACCCCTGAAAAAGCCCCTAAGTTCTACAAAAATAGAACCAAATTCAGACAAAAACTTAGTTCTAGTTGGACTCCAAAAAAGAAAAAACTCCTGCAAATCTAACTCAAAAACTCCTACATGGGCCTCTTCTTGGCCTGCTTAGCACCCCTCTTGGGCCTCTGCCAAGCCACATCGAGCCGGTGCCATCCATAGGCCGTACTACAAGTCACCTAGACTGACCGCTCTCTTTTCGTGCTCCTGGGCCACGCTGATTGCCTGGGCCAGCGCATCCTTGCCCTCCCACAAGGATGTGCCACGGGTCGTGCCAGGTTGTGTGTCACACTAGACCGTACTGGGTCTCGACCCTGTCGCTGTCCTACAAGCGCCTCGTACGAGGTTTCCATGCACCGGCGACAACGGCACTATCGCCAGCGTCCTGTAGACGTGCAGTCGGAGCATCGTCACCACAGCGCCCACACGAGCATACGCGACATAGCTATCTAACCTATTGCGCTCGCACATGCTGCTCATGGCCATTCGAGCGCTACGCGCTACAATCCTCATGCCCACTGAAGTCTGGATCCTTTCTAGATCTATTCTCCTTTGCAATCAAAACTCCTGTAGATCTCCATGGCTTTCACCATCGTCGTTGTTTACTCTACCTTGAGTCTAACAACAGTCGTTTCTCACATCGTATGAGCCAAAGTCTCGCCATCACCGTAGTACTTCCCACCGCACCGTTGATCTCCTAGGCATCACGTCTAACCAACCCACCATCGAACAACATCATAGCCACCAATCAACTTAATCTTTCCACGGTCGGCCTGATCCTAGTTGATTGAAGCTCATTGGATGGTTCAAGCTACCTGCTCGAGGTACTCCAATCCCACTGATCAAGTCATCGATCGCCGACTTGCTCCATCATCCTGCGTCACGTTCAATCCAGCGCAATATGGAAAATCATTGTGCCTCCCATCTAATTTCCTCAATATCTCGCTCTGATACCACTTGTTAAAAAATCAGGCATGAATGGCCTAATGTAGCGGAATCAACAAGATCAAAGAGGCATCATGAGAAGATCACAATGAAGAGACAATATAGAGGTACGATATTCTGGTAATGGAGTTCAGTCCATATGACCTACGACTCTAGGACATGACTACGGGTGCTCCTTCCCATAAACGGTGTCTACGTCGGCATCCGAGCACATCGCAGCAACACTACACGTCTAAATTGACCACCTAAGTTATCTCCTTGGTTACACAGGGGTTGGCTATTTATTTATATGGCCCTTAGGTACAGTATTAGACTAGACTCTACCTATTCCCTAATTACAACTTAAAGTACAATCATAACCAGATCAAACACCTATTTAACACAAATCTAATAGGGGCCACTTGGATGCGGGGCAACGCACAAAGATAGCAAGCCAATTTGGCTAGCCAAATTTAGACAATGAGAAGTGTTATTTGGCTAGTTAGATGACTTAGCTATTTAGATAGCCAATCTGTTAAAACCTAGTTTTTTCAAAATTACTAAATTTTTGGCTTGAAGAGTGGGTTGAAGAGTCTATTGGAGATGCTCTAAGAGTCTCGAGTACAGGATTAGCCATATAGCCGAGGCCGACTGGAATTGCAGTAGTGTGATGTCGATGTGGGCTATGCGGCCTACCACGAGGGCGCAGCCCGCTTGCGGCTGTCTGCCTCACTAGGTGCCTCATTCTGCACCTAGGTGCTGGCTTTTTGGGCAATCACCGGTCGGTGCGTTGGGCGGAGGAGATGGCTAGCAATGATTGGTGGATGGGCGAACTTCGACGGCTTTCGACGATGGTCGATGGTTGGCCAACCAAGACTGCTTGTGGTGCTACAAGGAACAAGGCACAATGGCTATAGGGACATATGTGGTGGCTATAGGGACTTGGTGCAGCCGGTGCTTGCACTTTAGTTCGGATGCCCTAGAAGCATCTCACATTAACATGACAACCTGTGTTGGGCCGCTAGCCGAGCCAACGAGTCATTGGTGAGGCAACTCAGCTCAACCAATGGCCAAACTAGGAAGGTCAGCTCGACTCAAGCAAATCCAAACTGACTCGCAAGCCTTGAACTAGGGATGGATTCAGATCAAATACAGATGAAAATGAATCCGGATAGCACTATTTACCACATTTTATTTTGAATACGAATACAAATTCGAATGTTCTTGGATACTAATACAAAACAGATATTTCTAATATGAATACATATTCGAATGTTTACTCGATTTAACTCAAAATGTTCATTGTTTCACAAATTTTCCAAAAGTCCAAAGTGTCCAATATACCAAATTGGAATAATAATTAATTAACAAGCAATGATACATAATAAACCATACACAAACTAAGTTTTTAAACAGCGCTAGCTAAAATTCATCATATACAAGACCAACGAACAAAAACTACATAAAGTCTTGAACTGAAATTCATCGTACACCATGTAAACCAATAAGAACACACACAAATTGAGTCAACACTAGCTAAATTTCATCATATACAAGACCAACTAACAAGAACCACATAGAGTCTTCAATTGAAATTCCTCATACATCATGCTAACCAACAAGAACATGCAGGTCGTTACCAAGAGAAAAAAATAATCAAAAAGAAATAATAATCCTAATCTTATAGATCCACAATGTCATCATCATCTATTATGTCAACAACATCGAGAGTACCTATAACACAAATGATGACATGTATAACCAAATAAATTTGATCATCTAAAACAAACAGCATATAGTCAAGCTAAAAAGTTTGTATACATCCATCTTTCTGGACTTTACCATTTATACCATGAGTAGCTAAATCATCGAGAATGGAAGATACACTACTTTGATCTGAAATAAATATACAAAAATTACATGATAGAAATCAATGGATTGGACAACAAACATATAGTAGTGAAAAGTATAGCAGTGATAGTTACCTTTTCTCTATGCTTTTTTGAAATATATGCCCAAGAAAATTATGTGGATCGGAAGTTCCGATAGGTAATATTGGAAGTTCTAATTATTATCTGGTCTCAGGTCAGAGAGCAAATTTTGCTTCAGAAGTTTCGATATGGTATCGGAAGTTCTGATGAACCAGAAGTTCCGATTTGGAATCGGAGAGAATTGTACTTATCGGAAGTTCTGAGGTGGGCTAAAACAGATATGATCTGTTGCGTGTCATGCTAAATTGGGAGACCTAAAATATTCTGCCAGAAGTTACGATCTAGGATCGTAAGTTTTCGATGTGGGTTAACAGATTGGATCTGTTATGAATACAAATTAGTTGTAACTAATTTGTGGATTCCGATATGTGCACGACCTAGGGGCTTTCAACCCTATATAAAGAGAGGAGGAGGTATTGGAATAAGCAATAAGCATATAATAGACCTAGCCACTATAGACTCCTCACCTCCTTTTCTTGATCTCAATTGTTGAGGTCGAAGATCTTCCGTCTCTCACGTGCGGTGCTAGCACGCTGCCGTGGGAGGAACTCCATCCGTGTACATATGGATACTATGGAGGCGTTGCTCCAATAGTGACACTCGTGGACTTCTTCACGTAAACAACTACATCGTCTTCACCAATCGTATTGGCGAGGGACAGCTAGGACGAAGTGAGGATAGGCTTGACGCGCTACTCCAACATATTCTTCCGCTGCACCTAGCGCGTCTCATGCTAGAAGGTAACGATATGTGATCTCACACACGCATGGGTCTTGGGCTTAGGGCAAAAAATTTGAATTTGCCGGCTAGTGTAGCTCCCCTATTCCCCCAAAATTTTTTCCAATCTTTAGTGCAAATAAGTGCCTCAACAACTTGAGGGTCCAAACGGATACAATACTTGTCAACAACTCTTCCTCCACCACTAAGTGCAAATTTAGATGCTACTGTTAATGTGGGAATAGGCAAAACATCCCTAGCAATTCACGCAAGAATAGGGTCTTTTGCACCATGGGCCTTCCACCAGCTCAAAATATCAAAGTGGTCACCTTCTTTCCAACTCAACAATGGTTCACTGCTATACCGATCTAACTCAGTTTGCTCTTGGTCAGTCTTAGTGTTTTCCTTTAGAAATGAACTTAATCTTTTTCTCTTTGGCTCTTCATTTAAGTTCACATAGCATTGAGAAGTTCTAGTAGTTCTATTAGTTCTAACTTCAGTTTGTTGCACATGAATAGTTTAAGAAGAATCATACATCGAGCAATAAGATTCATAAAGCTTCCACAAAATTTTTTGAATTCCTACATATCATTAAATCCATAATCATATGACATCTCACTATAATAAAATTCAACCACCTCCATCTTGTACCGAGGATCTAAGTAGCATGCTACAGCTAGAGCAATATTGCTCTTCTCTCAATACTTGTCAAATTTCTCCTTCATGGACTTCGCCATAGAAACAATGAAGTTATTATTGCTTCCAATCCACTCAACAATCTTAATATTAATTTCACAAAATTCTGAAAAGAATATGTTTGATGTTGGATAATGAGATCCTGATAGAAGTTTAGTGACCTCATAAAATATTTCTAAATAGTTGCATAGGGCAGTAACATTGTCCCATTCTTCTCTTGAAAGATTATGATGACCATATTTCTCATGATGGAGTAGAATCAATCTTTGAAAAAAAACCTTTTAAAGTGAAGAGGATCAGCTAGCATTAAGTAGGTTGAATTTCATCTAGCCGACAAATCTAAAGAAATACCTCTTTCTACTACTCCTAAATCAGCAACTTGCTTAAAAACAACTCTTCTTGCATAGGTGAGCTCTTAACGGTAAGGACTAGTGCACGAATGTTTGCAATAGCATTTCAAATTGTGCTCACACCATCCCTAGCAATGAGGTTGATAATATGGGCAACACATCGCACATGGAAGAACTTGTGAGCACAATGTATACTACCTTGATTCTTTAGAGTAGAAATAATTGTGTCCACACAAACATCATTTGAAGATGCATTATCTAAGGTCAATGCAAATAATTTATATTCAAGATTCCATGAGGCCATATTTTGCATGAATGCAGCACTTAAATTAGCTCCTGTATGTCTTCCTTGAAGATGCATGAAGTTTATAATCCTTTTATGTATCTTTCATTCATCATCAATGAAATGACAAGTTACACATAGATACCTCTTATTTTGATTAGAGATCCATACATCCATGGTATAACTAACCTGACAATCAAGAGTGCAAAAATAGTCAAAAAAGACTTTTCTTCTCATTGTAAAATATATCCAATATCTTTGTTCTACTACCCTTACGACCCATTATTGGGAAATTTGGACGCAAAGATCTAATAAATTCATTTGTAGACTCATGCTCACAAAAGTTGATCAGATACTTATGCATGATAATTGCAAGATAATATTTCCTCACATTCGTTTCTTCATCATACATCCAAGCATCTAAATTCAATTTTTTCATGCTATGTTTAGCCTTTTTTTCATCATGAAATGAATAGTAATGGTTCCATAGATGTGTGGTACCTTGATTGTTTGGGGCACAAAGAACATCATCACAATATTTACATGTTGTCATTGGCTTCTTGATAACCATGTCATCCTCCTTTTCTTCGACAAATAATTCAGTGAAATGCTTTCAAATTTCTGAAGTTTTTCTTTTTGTACATCTTACGTTGGTGGATAAAGATCCTCCGGTTGGAGAAGCGCTATATGTACCAATTGCTTCTATATTGGCAGCATCTATGTCCCTCTCACTTGCATTCACAATGGTGCTATCATTTACAGAAGCAATTTCCTTCTACAAGAAACAAATTAATTCATAACTTAAATTGTTTGCAAAAGTATAATCAAATGGAATAATGGATAAATCATATACCTGCTTATTTCTTGATGACCTTGTGTTTTTTGAAACCAACTTTGATAGAGGCAGAGGCGCACGTACGACAATAGTGGTGAGGTGCACGAATAGGAAGAGGCGCACGGACAACAACAGTGGTGAAGCGCACAGACGACAATAGTGGTGAGGCGCACGAATGGGAAGAGGCACGAGGACAGCCAGGACGGGTAGAGGTGCATGCACTGGTGGAGGCGTGCGCGCAGACTAGGCAGACACACGTGGACGAGCAGAGGCGCATGCGTAGACCGGGCGAACACACGTGGACGTGCAGAGGCGCGTGGACGGCCGGGACAAGCGGAGGGGCACGCACTAGTGGAGGCGCGCGCATGGACCGAGCATACACACGTGGATGGGGCAGGAGGAGTGCGGTGGCGGCGGTGTGTGGTGAATTAGGGTGTTAGGGGAGACTGGAGAGGAACTCAAACCCTAGAACAGTAGAACAAGAGAAAAATGTTGCTCGGGCTTGGGCACTAGGCGGTAGGCCACATGAGTCAATAGGTGCACGCCTACGTGGTGTGCGCACAAATTAGTGAATATGATTTTTCTGTAAATTTTAGTGCATTATTTTAGGTACTTGCAGTTCAAATTTCACATATTTCAATTTGAATCTTAGAAACACAATTAATAGTGAGTTAAAATAGCAAATGCATCTATAAAAATACAACAAATTTACATAATATATGTTATGTTATATATTCAATGTAAAAAAATTCAAGCACAAATAAAGTTACAAATATATTACTTCTTTGTATTTTTAGAAAATCCCCACTAACTTAAGTATTTCATAATTATATAAAAAATAAAAACAATACATACTGATATTCACTAGCTTAAGTATTCCATAATTATATAAATAATAAATAAACCATTAATATAGTGATGCCATGCATCTTGAGTCTAAGTTTAATCTGCGTTTAATTCTAAAACAAATACGAATGTATCTATTTTCATATCCACAGTTAGCAAAAAATCAAATATATGTTTCCATATCCATATTTGTAAAATGAATTCTGATGTTTCTGAATGTCATCCATATTTAATTTAGATATGAATACATAATTCATATATAAATACATATATTTATATTTATAGTTATATTTATTCAAAAATAAATACGAATAATTCATATATTTTGACATCCTATCCATTGCTACCTTGAACCAAATATCCAAAAATGGTTTCGGGCCGGAACCGGGTCGAGCCGTCGTAAAATGGTTTCGACCTGAATCGGGCCCACAAATACAGCACTAATATCAAGACATCGTGTGAAGCAAACTTCGATTGAAATCCCAAATTTTCTTAGTCGATTGAAAGAAAAAATAGATAGGAAATATGAGTTTTCCTAAACTAGAGTTTCTCTTATATATGTTTATGTTTTAATAATTTTAAAATATAAATTCGGTCTTTAAAGTATCAATTGTATATTTTTCTAATTTAATAATTAGGAAATTTAAAAATAAAGGCATATACAGCTATATAACTCATTTAATTAACAGTTAAAAGCTCTTTGAACACCTGAATTTTATAATATTTTCATAAGAATTCAGCTAAATACTTCAAAAAGAGGAGCCCTAAATGTTTGTGGTAAACCTAAAATTATTTTCAGTCTTCATTTAGACTGATTACAACAATGGATCGTAAATTATATCCTCTATAGGAATATTCATTACCCCTGTAAAAAGATTCCAACCTCTAAACACTATACTTTTGCAACAGTAACCTGTAAATCATCCTGGAAAATTTGTTGTATTTGTCGCGCGCCGTCCCAAACTCATCCCGCCGCGCGCCGTCCCAAACTTCCCGCCGCGCGCCGCTGCGTCCGTGCAGCACCCGCTGCACCCTCCACGCCCTCTCTCCATGACCTCCTCCAAGATCTGCGCCGCCACTGCTGATTCCAGGTTCCAGGTTTTGAAGCCCACGATTCCAGTTTTGAAGCTCCTCCTGTCTTCCTCTCCGCCACTGCTATCTACTGATCCATCAGGTAAATGTCGTTGTTTGTGAAATTTTCGCATGTCCACACCCTTGCTGCAATAAAGATCATAATTTCTATTAAAAACACTTCATTGCAGAGCATACGTCGAGCAATGGATGATGAAGAAGACAATTCCTTTCTTATCAGGTTCTTCATTGCAGAGGATACAATGAATTATGAGTTGCTCGATGATGATGAGGAAGAGGTACATGCTATGATGTCAACCATGGATGGACAGAGCTTTAACAATGGCTCTGTGAGACGACTTGTCCCTGGAGACCATGGTGATGGAGAGGCGAGGATCATTCGTCATTACTTTGCAACCAACCCTGTGTACACGCGAGAACAATTCCGTAGAAGGTTTCGTATAAAGCGTCACGTGTTGATCTGCATTCTCAATGCAGTTCAATCTGTCGACAGATACTTCCAACAACGTGAGGATTGTACTGGGTTGTTAGGCTTGAGTGCTTTGCAGAAGGTGGTAGCTGCAATGCGCATACTTGCATATGGTTTGCTAGGAGACGCCGTTGATGAGTACGTGCAAATTGGTGACTCAACAGCTCGTGAGGCTCTTTACCATTTCTGTAGTGCTATAATAGATGCCTTTGGAAAGGAATACCTCCATTCCCCAACCCCTGTCGATGTGGCTTGTTGTTGGAACGACGGATCGGACCAGCAGGTTTTTTCTTAGTGGAAACGAGAGTGGTGTATTCAATGCTCCTTGAGCTTGTGTCGTTACAAGTACAGTTAGGGAGCATTTATAGGGCGCCCAGCCCAGCGGATCGAGCGCCTCTGGACCACCAACTGCTACATGGCTAGGCGTCGGTCGGTAGTACAGACAAAACGGACTATACATAGTACAGACAAGAAGATTCGGCTCTGACACCGTATCAGCCGTGTCGGGTGCTGCCTGCGCCGCCCGACACGGCTCAGGGGATCGTGATCATGTCTCCCCGTATATTTGTCCTTCCTTTTCTCGCCAACGCTCCTTCCGGATTCACCACCGTGGGCCGGGGGATAGCCCCCGGCAATCTTTCCCCGGAGGGCGGCCTTCGGCATCTTTCTCCCAGAGGGCGGCCTCCGGCATCTTTCTCCCGAAGGGCGGCCTCCGGCATCTTTCCTCCGGAGGGAGGCCTCCGGCATCCTTCTTCCGGAGGGCGGCCTCCGGCATCTTTCTCCCAGGGGTGGCCTCCGGAATGTCTCGGAGCCTCCGAAGGCTCTCAGCTTTTATCCCCGCAGGTCCCGGCCCCATCGGCGCCGGGCTTCGGACCCCCTGGTTGGGGGCCCCCCTTCAGCTGTCGGGATTATCTCCCCCAACAGTAGCCCCTCGCTTCTTTCCTCTTAGGAGCCCTGCGTTAAGAGAGGGTGGAAGTGCACATGATAATCCCGAGAACTTCCATAAGGAGCGCAACTTACATTGGGGTGCTGGCTCGCGGCGTGAGCCCCGTTCATTTGACGCGGAAGGGCTCCGAAGCGGGCAGGCGTGATCGGACCTAGAGGCGGAGGACCGCTTTGAATCCTTCCCCCGAAGGGTTGAGAGGAGTTTGACCAAGCCCGCTGGGTACTTACGCGCCTTTGACCGCGGGGCTCTGGCCCCGAGGAGACGGCCAAACGCCATCTGAGGCAGTTAATGCCGCGTGTGTGTAAACGGCGTTGGGGGAGGCGAACCGCCAGTGGGCCGCCGCGCCCCGATGCGCCGGTTTGGCCTTAAATGCGGGTGCCATGCAACTGCCGCGTTCACACGCTGAACGAACGGAAACAGAACCGACGGCCCCGCGCTTAAATACCTCCCGTTGCGCGCCCGGTTCTCCCTTCTTCACTTCACCGCGCACGCTCTAACCACCTCAGACAGCACCCGTCTTGCTCCCTGAGCGCTAGCCCTCTTCTCGCCTCCTTGCGCAATGGTGAGGAGCGATACTCCAACCATGGCGATGGACCCGCGCTTCCTGCAGCGCCAGATGGCGGCGGCGGCGACATCAGGCCCATCGGAGGCGCGCGGCTCGCGCGAGCTCCGTCCCGCCTCAGAGCGGTTCCGGGAGCAAACTCTGGAACTCGGCCCGTCTGCGTGCACGGAATCATTGATCGAGCAAGAAACCAGGGCCCGCCTCGGTCCCGAGACGCCGGCGAGGAAACCGGGTCGGGAGACGGCCCCGCAGCCGCGAGAGGGCGAGGTCGTCGTCTTCGAATCTTTTTTCGATGCGGGGCTAGGGTTCCCCGCTTCGGAGCTCCTCGCCGGGGTGCTGGACGCGTTCCACTTGGAGCTCCCGCAGTTGTCTCCTAACGTCGTGGCCCGCCTCGCCATTTTCGAGTGGGCCATGCGCGCCGAAGGCTGCGAAGGGAGGGCGGAGGTCTTCGCGCAGATGCACGAAGCTCTCTGTCAGCCAAAGAAGAAAGGAGGTCAGATACTGGCCTTCGGGAGCATCAATTTCCAGCTCCGGAGGAAGTACGCGGACTACTTCCCGGCGAAGGCCATCAACGAAAGGTGGTATTCCAAGTGGGTGAGCCGGTGGTTCTACGTCCGCGTGGGGCTTAGCTCCGGCCTCGCCGGGATTCCGCGCCACATTTGGTTCCGGAAGGAGGCGCGCGTTGAGGTCAACTCCGGCTCGATCTCTACGAGGATCCAGCTTCTTCAGATCGTCGCCCGCCGAATGAGAATGTGCGACTTGGCGGAGGAGTTCGTGGCCCTCTAGATCCCTCCGCTGAAGGAGGAATGGCCGGCGTCGCTCCGGAGCAGCCGGGACGAGTCGATGCCAGCGGAGCTCTCCCGCCAGCTCGGTAAGCGTCCGCACTTGTTTACTTCGATCCCGTTTTTCATGCTCGAGGGGTGCCTTAGTCCTGATCTTCGAATCACAGGGTCGCTCGTTGCCCGGACCCGGGCCGAACGCACTCGGCGGTTGGAACTGGTGGGCTCTTCGGAGCGCTCCAACAGAGTGTGGGGGGCGCTCGAGCTCTCGCCTCCGCCTCTTCCGGAGGGTGAGGCCCTCCGGGCTGCCTCCAAGAGGAAGGTGGGCGACCCCGACGGTGGCCTCTCGCCTCGGCGCCCCTCCAAGAAGAAAAAGATAGTGAAGGGCCCAAGGCATCTTTCCCCGGGGCTCTCCTCCGCCTCCCACTCCGAGGGGAGAGGTTCTAGTGACGGGGTCCAATCGGAGTCAGGGGATCCTCCGGTAATTCCGGACCCGACCCCGTCGGTCCGCCCGAACGCCGGAATGACCGGAGACGCTCCCCCTTGCTCGGGTCCTGCAGAGCCTGCGCCGGGGGCCAGGCAGGAAGCGCCCATCGCTGGGGCGACGCCGCCTCCAGAGACTGCCCCCCCCCGCACGAACCGGCTTCGGAGGGGGGCTCCGCCGGCTCCCATGGGAGCAGGGCGACGGACAGCCTGGACCGAGGGGGGCTGGCCGACCCGCTTGGCGCCGTCGAGGGGAACGCTGACATGGAAGCCGAGCTCGCCGCGGCGGCGGCGGGCTCCCCCGTGAACTCGATCGACATCCTCTTCTTCCGCCCGAGCCCGTCGGGACCCATCCAGCCTTCGGAGGACCTTGACTTTGGCGCAGACGAAGGTATGATAGCTTACCCATCCTTTCCCCAAACGTTGAGGTTTTCTCGAACTCAGACTTTGCTCGCCTACGCATGCACATCTGCCCGAGGCGTCGAACTGGTCGTTCCGCTCTCGGACGATGCTACGGATGTAAGGTCCGGAGCCCCTGTCAACGCGACGAGGGCTTCGGAGCAACGGGGCGGAACGGGGTCTGAAGCCTCTGAAGGGGCTTCTCCGGATGCCGCCGAGGGCGCGGGGGACCGATCCCGGCCCCCTTCTGCCACTCGAGGCGCGCGCGCCACCGTGCCCCTCCTGCGCCCCTTCCTGGCGGACGGCGAGGACTTCGCGTCCAAGGTGGCCCAGGTCCACAACTATTACCTACGGCTCCGCGAAGCCCCGGTGGTAGAGGAGCTGGGGATGTCAGACGACCTGGACCTCGGCAGCACCATCGAGACCGCAGCGGGCCAGGTATTTTCTTGGAGTGCCTTCAATGAGCCCCTAGCTCTTCTCTTGATTATCTTCCTTCTGTGCAGGTGGTTGCATTGGCGCAAGGTCAAATGATCACCCTGCTCTCCGAGCGCCAACGCCGCGAGGTGGATGTTGCGAGGCTCGCGGCCCGAGCGGATACCGCGGAGAGACTGGCTCGGGAGCGGGCGGCGGAGGTCAAAGTCCTTCGGCTCCAGGCAGCGAAGGTCGAAGCACTCGAGGCCCAAGTGGCGAAGATGAACTCCCTCAAGGTCCGCGTTGCGGAGCTGGAAGGGCTCCGGGCTCGAGCCACGCGAGCCGACGAGCTGGAGGCGGAAGTCGACGCCCTCCGGGCCCGAGCTGCCGAGGCGGAGGTGTTTCGGTCCTGGGCCGTAGAAGCGGGGCGGCTTGAAGAGGAGGTTTCCTTACTCCGGGCTCAAGTCTCGGAGGTAGGCAAGCTTCGGGAGGCGGCAGCTAACGCTGAGGCCCTCGGGGTGCGAGTGGCCCAGATGGAGCGGGCCGAGGTGGACCTCACCACCCGGAACGGGGAGATGACCGAGGCGCTTGCCGACGCGGGGAAGACGGCGGCTGACACTGCGGCGTCCCTCCGGAAGGTGCTGGCGCGCTACGGCACCGGATGCGGCGCGTTCGACATCGCCCGGGAGTCCTTGGTTCACCGGGTGAAATTCATCCAGTCCGCCGTCCGGCAGATACACATTACCGTAACACAGTACGGCGAGGTGTCTGCTCGGGTGGCCGCTTACGGGATTCTTCGACATCTCGAAGTGTCCGGACTCCCCCTTCCTTCGCCTTCGAGCTCGCATCCGGTCACCTTCGTGGGGGATCACCTTCGAACGCCGAGCCTTGCGCTGAATCGATCTTGGAAGGCGCTCAAGGCGATCTGGGAGACCGAGGGTCCCGAAGCGATCAAGGCTTGGCTGGAGGAGGCGCTCCGCGGCCGCGGTCCTCCGGCTCCTTCGAAGCCTTCGGTCTCGGCCCGCCGGCTGGACCCGAAGGTGTAGCTTCTTCGAGATCTTCTGTTGTATTAGCCTGTAATAGCTTTGGGAACTTAGTCATATATTAATAAAGAATACCTTCTCGGGTTCATTCAGGGTGTCTCCGACTGTGATGTCGAAGTGCTTGAACTTGACGACGCTCTTCGACATCGATGGGCTATCTTCGAGGCTCTGAAAGCGAATCGGCCCGCGCGCTTCGTCCTCCCCCGTAGTAGCGACGGACACGTGGATCCCGACATCCTCCGAGGGGTTCTGAGCCTTGTCAAGGAAGAGGAAACAGGGTCCCCCCGCTCCTTGTCTTCGTCTCCCGAACCGGTGGACTGGTCTGATACGGAAGCCGGCCTAGACGAAGCGCCCTCCGGGGGGGACAATCTACGCAGCTGGGCCCAACTTCAAGAAGACCAGAGGGCCTTCGGCGCCCAGAAGAAGGAGGAGGAGCGGAGGAAAAGGAAGGAGAGGTCCGCGCGAACCGCGTCTGGGCCTTCGGCCGAAGCGCGCTCTGGCCCAGGTGGCCCCTCCGACTGAGGGGGCCTTCGGTTCTTGCTTGGCTTGGACGAAAACTTTTCTTGATCCTTCTCTTCTGTCCTTGACTTGTAATAAACATTGTACACCTCCCCTTTTTCCAATATACGTGGTTGAAGCCTTTTTCCTTGCTCCTTTCCTTCCTCCCTCCTTAGTGGGTAGTCGGCTTGCCGGCTGGGCGCTAACCAGGTAGGAGGAAGGCGTGGTGAATGTATCTTGCCTGATTGCGGGGTGCGTCGAGCCGGAGCTCAGAAACCGATAGTGAGGGTGCGTCGAGCCGGAGCTCGGAACCCGATAGCGAGGGTGCGTCGAGCCGAAGCTCGGAACCCGATCGTGAGGGCGCGTCGAGCCGGAGCTCGGAACCCGATAGCGAAGGTGCGTCGAGCCGGAGCTTGGAACCCGATCGTGAGGGCGCGTCGAGCCGGAGCTCGGAACCCGATAGCGAAGGTGCGTCGAGCCGGAGCTCGGAACCCGATCGTGAGGGAGCGTCGAGCTGGAGCTTGGAACCCGATAGCGAGGGTGCTTCGAGCCAAAGCTCGGAACCCGATCGTGAGGGCGCGTTGAGCCGGACCTCGGAACCCGATATCGAGGGTGCGTCGAGCCGGAGCTCGGAACCCGATAGCGAAGGTGCGTCGAGCCGGAGCTTGGAACCCGATCGTGAGGGCGCGTCGAGCCGGAGCTCGGAACCCGATAGCGAGGGTGCGTCGAGCCGGAGCTCGGAAACCGATAGAGAGGGTGCGTCGAGCCGGAGCTCGGAACCCGATCGTGAGGGCGCGTCGAGCCGGAGCTCGGAACCCGATAGCGAGGGTGCGTCGAGCCGGAGCTCGGAACCCGATCGTGAGGGCGCGTCGAGCCGGAGCTCGGAACCCGATAGCGAGGGTGCGTCGAGCCAGAGCTCGGAACCCGATATGCTTTGGTGAAGCGAAACTCTTAGAGTCGTTGCGCGCTCGTCATGGGCGAAGACATGTGTCTGGTGATTTTATTACACAATTGTGATACAAAAGCAGGCGCTATCGGCCGCTAGCTAAATGCACCCAGGAGACTACGGAAAGTAACGCTTCAGGTGCTCCGCGTGCCAAGTATGCTTCAGCTCCTCGCCTTCCAAGGTGGCGAGCCGGTAAGAGCCCGGGCGTCCGGATCTTGTAACAATGTATGGTCCCTCCCATTTGTTGCCCAGTTTGGTAGGAGCGGCCACCGCGCGAAGGACGAGATGCCCTGGCTGGAACTCACTGTGTTTGACCTTGGGATCGTACCATGCCTTGGTCTCTTTTTGATACTGGGAGAGGTTGGCGACAGCTCAGAGCCGCGTCTCCTCAGCCAGGTCTAGGGAGACGTTGCGCTCTTCATCGGCGTCGGGTGCTGTGACGCGTAGCGAACCGGCTCGGAGCTCTGTCGGGGTCATTGCTTCGTCGCCGAACAGGAGGCGGAATGGGGTGAAGCCGGTAGCCCGGGAAGTGGTGGTCCGGATGGACCACAAGATCTTCGGCAACTCGTCGGGCCATGATCCTTTGGCCAAGCCAACGATGCGTTTGTTGAGTCCCGAGAGGATGTGCCCATTAGCTTGCTCCACAGCTCCATTAGATTGGGGATGCCGCACTGCGGCGAAGCAGAGCTGGACCCCCAACTCGTTGCAGAATTCCCGGAAAGCCCCGGCGTCGAACTGCATTCCGTTGTCCAATGTGAGATGCCTGGGCACCCCGAAACGGCACACGATATTCTGCCAGAAGAACTTCTGGACGCTTCGGGATGTGATGGAAGTCAGTGGCTCGGCCTCGACCCACTTGGAGAAATACTCGACGGCGACTACGGCGAAACGCAGGTTTCCTTTCGCTCTAGGAAATGGCCCAATGAGATCCATGCCCCATCGAGCCAACGGCCACACAGGAGGGATGGGTAGCAAGCTGACTGGGGGTCTGTGACTGCGCCACCCCATCCACTGACAGCCTTGGCAAGTGCGGACGAGTTCTTCGGCGTCGGCAACGATAGTGGGCCAATATACGCCCTGCCGGAGAGCTTTGCCGGCGAGGGCTCGTGGTGCCAAGTGGCTCCCGCACAGCCCCTCGTGAATTTCTCGGAGCATGGCCACTCCGTCCGAATGAGAGATGCAATGGAGCAGTGGAGAACACACCCCGACTTGTAAAGGATGCCGTTGATGACTTGGAAGGATCTCGCACGGAGCTGGAGGCGAACTTGGTCTGGGCTAGGACGATCGTCTTCGCTGCCCGCGAGCGCGCGTAGGATGGGCTCCCGCCAATCGCCATTGACTGTACACAGAACTGGGGCTGGCGGGGGCTCATCCGAGGCGGAGGTGGACGCCTCGCTGCAAAGAGGCGCCGAAGGTTGGATGATCTCCTCGAAAAAAGCGCCCGGCGGCAGGGCTTGAGCTCCTGCTCCGGCCTTGGCGAGGGCATCAGCTTGGCCGTTCTCGGCTCGCGGGATGTTTTGGACAGATATACCTTTGAATGAAGCTTCGAGTTTGCGTATGGCGTCGAGGTAGGCAGCGAGGTCCGGGTGTCTAGCCTGGAAACTCTTGTCGATATGCCCGGCGACTATTTGAGAATCGGTCTTGATGACGACACGTGCCGCTCCTAGTGCGTGCGCCTTGCGTAGACCTAAAAGGACTCCCTCGTACTCGGCGATGTTGTTGGTAGCCTTGAAGCTTAGGCGAGCGGAGTACAGGGCCTGCTGGCCGGAGGGGGAGAGGATAACTGCTTCGGCCCCAGCCCCCGAAGCCTGGTAAGCACCGTCCAAAAAGACGGTTCAGACCCCCTCGCTTGCGTCGGTGCTTGCGCGATCAGAGGCCGTCGTCCACTCCACGACGAAGTCGGCGAGGATCTGGGACTTGATGGCTGTCCGGGTGACGAAGGAGATCCCAAATGGGGCCAACTCCACTGCCCACTTGCCGATGCGGCCGGTGGCGTCCTTATTCCGGAACATATCGCCGAGCGGGTAGGCAGTCGGGATGATGACATCATGAGCCAGAAAGTAGTGCCGGAGCTTCCGGGACGCCATGACAAGGGCGTATGCCACCTTCTCGAGCTCGGAGTACCGGGCCTTAGCTCCGACGAGGGCTTCAGAAACGAAGTAGATGGGGCGTTGAATCAGCTTCCCGGCGAGTTTCTCCTCTTGGACTAGAGCCGCACTTGCCGCACTGCCGGAAGCGGCTAGGTAGACCAGTAAGGGACTACCGGCCTGAGGTGTGGCGAGAGCCACGAGGCCGGAGAGGTATTCCTTGATCTGATCGAAGCAATCCTGACATTCGGGGGTCCACTCGAAATGCTTAGATCCTCGAAGCGCCTTGAAGATGGGCAAACTTTGCTCCGCTGATTTCGCTAAAAACCGGCCGAGGGCTGCCAACCGCCCGGCTAGCTTCTGCGCTTGCTTCAAGTTCTAAGGGGGGGACATGTTCTGCAATGCATTAACTTGCGTCGGGCTGGCTTCGATGCCCCGGCTGAAAACCAGATACCCGAGCAGCTTCCCGACGCGCGCTCCGAAGACACACTTTTCTGGATTGAGCCGGATTCCGCATCACCGGAGGCTGTCGAAGGTCTCGGCTATGTCCGAGCCGTGATGGCTCTTGGTGGTACTTTTGATGACGATGTCGTCCATGTATGCTTCCACATTACGCCCCAACTGATGACCCAAGGCTTTGGAGATCAGCCTTGAAAAGGTGGCCCCTGCATTGCGGAGGCCGAAAGGCATCCGGAGGTAGCAGAATACGCCAGCGGGGGTGACGAAACTTGTCTTGACTTGGTCTTCGGGTTTCAACCAGATCTGGTGGTAGCCGGAATAGGCGTAAAGGAAACTGAGGAGCTCTGCTCCGGCTGTGGAATCAACTAGTTGGTCAATGCGGGGCAAGGGGTAGGGGTCACGGGGGCAAGCTTTATTCAGAGAAGTAAAGTCGATACACATGCACCACTTTCTAGATGTTTTCTTCTGGACAAACACTAGGTTAGACAACCAGTTGGTATGACTCACTTCCCGGATGACCCCCGCTCGAAGCAGCTTCTCTGTCTCAGCCCTGGCGAGCTCGGCTCGTTCGGTGGAAAGCTTCCGGAGCCCTTGGCGGACCGGTCGTTCCTTCGGGTCGACGGCCAGTGAGTGCTCGATGATCGATCGGTTGACGCCGGTGATGTCTTCGTCGGACCAAGCGAAGATGTTGAGGTTGTCGCGGATAATGCCTTCGAGCTGTGCCGACACCTCCGGCTCCAGACCCCCTCTGAACTTGATCGGGTACTCCTTCCCGTCTTGGGTTAAGATCTTGGTGATGACCTCCCCCTCCGGGAGAGGTTTGGCTGGGCGGCTCCTCTGCCCGGGGTCCCTGGCTCTGGGGAGGCTGGCTCCTTCGGCGCCTTCCCGGACGCTGTGAATCTGTCGCGGCTCCAACGGCGCCGAGTGACCGTACTCGACCCGGCGGGCTGCGGCCTGGTCGCCCAGGATTGACAACACCCCTCCTAGAGTCGGCATCTTGAGGCATAGGTAGTTGTGGTGCGCGATGGCCCCGAACCGATTGAGCATCCCCCTTCCGAAGATGGCGTTGTAGGCATACGGAGCGTCGACCACGTCGAACAATATTTCTTCGCAGCGCTGAAGGGGGGAGCCGCCGAAGGTCACCTCCAGCGTGATCTGGCCCAGGGCATCGAGCGGGGGGCCTGCGAAGCCTTGGAGGGATCGTGAAGCCGGCAGCAGGTGCTTGCGCGACAGGCACAGTTGATCGAAGGCCTGCACAAAGATGATGTCAGCGAAACTCCCCCCATCAACTAGTATGTGATGCACCTCGACTCCGGCAATGTCTACCGAGATAACGAGGGGGTCAGCGTGCGGGAATTTGACTCCGGAGGCATCTTCCGCGGTGAAGGTGATGGGGACATGGGACCACTCCGGGAGGGCCGAGGGGCCGAATGTGCCGATGTGTCCGACTTCCCGAACGTAGTCCCGGCGCTGTCGCTTAGACAGAGCCCACAGGGCTCCCCCTCCGGATATGGGGAGGACCACTCACTTCCCCCGATCTGGCGCATCTTCGATCTTGGGGGCCGCGACCCTGCCGAATTCCGGGGCCAGGCCTCCGGCTTCGGGCTCGTCGTGGCGCCCGACTACCTGGACTGCTTCTAGGCGAGGGATAGGGATCTCCCTGTCGGTGGAACCACGGCCGGCATTGCGCTCGAGGTAGTCGCTGCGGAGGGCGAGTATGGTCCGGCAGGAGTCGGTGTCGTGGCTCCGGTTTTCGCCGTGGACGCTGCAGTAGAAGGCTCCTCCGGAGAGTGCTCGAGGCGGAGCCTTGGTCCCGACGGGACGACTTCCGTCGGGCGTGTGCAGATGCTTGGCGGGGCCTCAAGGGGTAATGCTGAGGACTTCCCCCCGAAGATGCTTTCGGCCTCGTCGGGAGTCCTGGTGGACGGAGTCCTGTCGACTGGACTCTTGGCGGCCGGGCGCGGGGAGTACTCCCCGGCTGAGGTCCGGCGAGGCTTCATACGTGTAACACCCCAGAAATTAAAAAGGAATAAAATAAAAAGAAAATAATATTTAAATCATTTTTGGATTTATGATTAAAGGAGAAATAACAAAAGAACCCAAATAAAGCCAAACAGGGAGAAATATTCAAAATTTGGACCTGGAAATTTTATGAGATGAACTAGAGACCAAAATATAATTTTAGGGATTTTTACAAATTTTTATCTACAGTGATTCAACCCTTAACCAAATATCTGAATTTCTGGAATTATTTTAAATCGGAAAAGCATTTAAAATCAAACTGGGCCTTAACCCTCAATCTGCCTCAGCCCAGCCCAGCCCAGGCCACCAGCCACCGACAGGTGGGACCGACCTGTCGGCGCTCGCATCCTCCCTCTCTCTCCCGCCCGCGCCCCCGCCTGGCCCACCCGCCAGCCACCCGTGCCCTGTCCTCACTCTCTGATCAACTGGCCCCGCATGTCGGCGCCCTCCCTCCCGCACTCGCACACCGACAGGTGGGGGCCACCTGTCGGATCCATCTTCCCCGATGGAAACCCCCCCTCCCCTTTCCTTTCCGGCGAGATCCCCTTCCGAATCCCACCGCCGGCCACCCGCGTTAGCCCAGATTGACCCGGATTCCTTTTCCTCGAGCACCAGCGATCACCTTCCCCCTAATCCCCACGCGTCTTTGGCTTAGACAGCAAGCATGCGCGCATATGGAAGCCCGCCGGTGCAAAATAGGAATCACCTCGGATCTCCACGGTTCCCTTCCGTTTAAACGACGGCGAAACCCCTATTTAAACCCCTCCGGCCACCGCACATCGCTCACACCACGTTATCCTGAACCAGAGCAAGAACCGAGCGCCCCGCCCCCATTTCGGGTTTTCTCTCTGTTTCGACTCCGGCAAACCCTCGCCGGCGATCCAGGCCACCGCGCCCCTCGCCGTCGCCACCTACGTGACCACCAAGGCCCGCCTGTCCTCGGCCACGCCTCCGCTGGTCGGAAGGACCACCGGATCGCCTCGCCGCCGGCGAACCCGAGGGACTCCATCGCCCCTCTTCGACGCCGGTCACCGTCAGCTCACCGTCACTGCCACCGCCGGTACGACCGAATTCCCCTGGCCTCGCTAGTCCCATTTTAACCCCTAGCTTGGTCGATTACCCCTCGCCGTCGCCGGAATTCGTCGTCGTTGCTCCGCCGGAGCCAGAGACGAAGGGGTATTTACCCCTTCGCCGCGTGCCGTGCCGGATAAGACCTCGGCCGCACGATCCGCAGCACACGGCCACGATTAGAACCCAAGATCGAGGGCCCAGATTGCTTTGACCGATGTTGACCGGTATCAGGCAATCTGAGCCCTCCAATCTCATTTAAGCGCCCCGCTCCGCTAGCGACCGTTGGATCTTGATCCTACGGTCCTGATCACCCCGGCTCACGCGCGTAGTCGTCGGTTCACGGTGAACCCAGTTCACCGTGGACCAGAGACTGTTTTCTGGTTTAAAAATAATTCAGAAAATAGTTTAAACTTCAAAAATTCATAACTTGCTCATTTTAACTCCAAATTTCACCATTCAAATTTTGTTAAATCTAGAATAATATTCTCTACACATTAAGGCCATAAAAACAGTAGGTTACTGTTACCCAAAATATTTTTATTAAATAAATGAATAAAAACCCTTTAGGGTTAAAATTTGAAATACAGGAAATAAATTAGGAAAATCCTAAAAAGATAAGTTTTACTGTTTTATACCAAACTTTAGAATATTAAAATATTACTTCACATAAAAACACCCACAAATATGAATATTGCTTATTTGGTGGATTTTATCTGTTTATTAAATGTATTGTTTACTTTTCCGTATCGAGAAGACTACGAGTTCGTCGAGGAGCAGGAGTTCTACCCCGAGGTTCCTCCTTCACCCTTTGCTGAGCAAGGCAAGTCATCGATCATCTCTGTGGAAACAGTTGATCATAATTGAGCCCATGTTTTAATAAATTATCGCTATAACCCATAGGATAATATTGCATTAGTCCAATAATCAAGCCTTACACTTATATTTATTAGATCCCCGTCCTTGTGTGCAAACCCAAGCCATGCTTATTGAGCCTTAACTCCTTGTCACTCTACTATTAAAATATTAGCTAGTGCCCAATGTACCGGCACAACTGCTATAGGTTAAAAAGAACGAGTCGTAGATAGCTGGATTCTGTATATGTATTTCCCTGTTATTCTCGTCTCTGGACTCTGCTGGAGTTGGCTAGGTTATAAGTATGGTGGGTTCCGGGTGCAAGCTCGGGCACTGGTTTGTCGCACCCGGGGCACTATAAGGACCGGTCTGCGGGATCTGTCGCAAAGCACTTCCGTACCAACCACAAGTCTAATGGGTAAGTCCTAACTGGAAGTGTGGAACCCTTCGGCTCTATGCACCATAGTGGAGGGGTACAAGGGGCTAGCCTGCGGGCGACTTGTACCAAAGAAGGCTCAAGGGGGGGTATGGTGAGCACTCGACATGTCGAGACACGATACGAAACCCATAAGAGGGTGTTGTGGAGTCGGAGGGAACCATATGGAAGGTTTTGGCACGAGTTCCCGTGAAATGGGTCATCTCGTTACACTTTGGTGTAAGTGATGAGTGCGTGCCTTGTGGGTACAGTGGTACATCTCTGATCAGAGTAATTTAATCTTTTCGAAAAGCCGAGCCCACGGTCAAGGGCGGGTTGTGTGACTACTCGCAGTTAGTTTACAATTGTGTGAATGTTCGGATTAATCATGGCACGTAAGGACTGTTGAGCGAGGTGGGGTGACTGTACCCCTCGAGTTAGAAGATGATACACATGCACATGTTTACTTTTCTGTACTAATAAATTGCTCTCATTTAAAGCTTTACACTTATGCTGCTTCCGCAAAACTAGCCACTATCTCCCTTGTTATTACCTTGCATTATATTTGCATTCGGTGGCTTGCTGAGTACATCTGTACTCACCCCGTTGACTTACACCATCAGAGCCCGTCTACTACGAGGAGGATGAAGGTCTGGAGTAGCGACCCAGTCAAGGCGAGACTGGAAGGAGGCGTTCATCTAGGACCCTTGTTTTATTAGTTTCTCTTCATCTTTATTCACTTTTGTATTAATGCGGTCTACGAACCGTGAATGATTGCCCGTATTGTACGTGGTCGTGTGATGAACGTCTTGTTTTATTGATATTCTATGGAATTTCAATAAAGTCCTGATTTATTAAATCGGGGCGCGACAAGATGGTATCAGAGCCGACTTGACTGTAGGAAGCCAAACAGACCTGACCTTAGGACTTATATATATATTCACTATATTTTACAAAAAGATTACTTATCCTCTCACCTTCTAAGATTTTCACAAAATTTTCTCTCTTTTGTAGATGCCGGTTCACACCATGAGCGGGACTCTTCGCGACGAGGCCGGATTTATCCGCGAGCTTCGCGTGCTCGTCGACTTTTTGGGGTTTCCCCATGAGCCTGCGTTCCACGGGATTTTTCCCGATGCGAACGAGAGCTACTGCGAGGTCACGGTTGTGATCCGCCCCTCTTCCACGCAGCCACCCTTCTACACCCATGGAGTTGGAGGACCTTCCTTCGTGGTGGCCAGCCAGCGAGCCGCTCTCCAGTCCCTCGCCAAGCTTCGACTGGTCTACGACTGCCACCTCCGCGACACCGTCTACCGCTTCATGCCCATGCGCACACCCGGGAGTCACCGCAGCATCTACATCAGCCCCCTCACCCAGAGCAGCTCCGCCATCACCCGCACGATGAGACTTTTGGAGGCCATGGACAACCTCCACACAGAGGCCGTCCTCGACGCAGACAGCCAGCACGACACCATCGACTTCTACCGCCACACTTCAGAGAACCTGACCAGGGAGAACGCCGAGCTCCGTCGACAGCTAGAGCAGAACCCGCTATCGACCCTTGAGGTGGAGGAGTTGAGACGTCAGAACGAGCTTCTGCGCCAGGGCGCCATGGTCCATACCCAGCTTCGTCAGCAGCTCAGAGAGTTGAAGAAGGACATCGAGGAGATCGCACCTCTTCCGCCTCGCCGGAAGAAACCCATTCAGACTCCCACAGTGAGGCCCAAGAGGATCTCCCGCAGCGCACCACCCGCCGGACCGTCCAGTTCCTCGACCCCGCCCGTCTCCCACGAGCCCGAGATCGAGCCGTCCCCTGAGCTGCCATAGACGAAGTATAACGATTGATTGTTATTTCTATTTACTTGATTGTATTAGCATTCATGTCACAATATAAGGCATGAATGAGAAAAATTAATAAATGTAACCGCAAGAACGGTATCCTTTTGAAATAAAATATAAAGAAGTTCACCAAAATAAATATGTGTACACATTGAAAATTCCAGGATGACCAACACCCAGGGATCAGACGCTCCTCAGAACGGAGGGGACAGTGGCAATCTGCCACAATGGGGAGCCACCGGGCAGAGGCAGGCCCCGGTCGCCAACCACCCCACGTGGCTGAAATGATGGCTACTCAGAACCAGTTGGTTGCTGCCCTATTAAACCAGATGCAACAACAGCAGCAGCAGATGCAAGAGCAGCAGGCTCAGTTTTTCCGCCATCACCAACAGCCCGAGCTGCATCATCACGCCGCCCCAGCTCCCGCTCCCGCGTCCCAGCTCTCGGAGTTCCTCCGAGTTCGCCCTCCAACCTTCTCAAGTACCACCAACCCCATGGAGGCTGGGGATTGGTTAAGGACCATTGAGAAGAAGCTAGATCTGCTGACCTGCACTGAGCAGGAGAGGGTGGCCTTCGCCACCCACCAACTTCATGGTCCCGCCGCTGAGTGGTGGGACAACCACCGCGAGACTCTGCCCGAGGGCCACGCCCCCACTTGGGCAGAATTCTCGGCCGCCTTCCGTGCCGCTCATATCCCAGAGGGCATCATCGCACAGAAGCAGCAGGAGTTTAGGGACCTACAGCAGGGGAGCAGGTCCGTCACGGAGTATTTACACGAGTTCAACCGGCTGGCTCGATACGCGCCTGAAGAAGTCCGTACTGACGCGGCCAGGCAGTCCAAGTTCCTTCGAGGCCTTAAGGATGAGTTGTCCCTTCAACTCATTTCCGGAGATTATGCCAACTTCCAAAAGTTGGTTAATAAAGCTATTATTCAGGAGACTCAGCAAAATAAGGTCGACCTGAAGAGGAAAAGAATGATTGCTTTCAGGCAGAACCAAGGCATGGCGCAGAGGCCTCGTTTCACCCCTCCTCCTCCGACGCCACAATACCACCCCCGCCCAGTACATCGTCCGGCACCACCTGCCGCCAACACCGGAACCGGACAGCCTCGCCCCGCTCCTGCCGCGCCAACTGCACCACCCGTCCCGGCAAAGAAGGCAGAGATTCTGCGCGACAAGCACGGCAAGCCCGTGGTATGTTTTAACTGCCGCCAGGAAGGGCATTTCGCCTATCAGTGCCCCCATCCCAAGCGCGCACAGGGAGTCACGACGAACCCCGCCATCCGTGCTCGCGTCAACCATGTCACTGCCGAGGAAGCCCAGGCTGCGCCCGAGATCGTTATGGGTAAGTTCATGGTAAATTCAGCAATTGCAATAGTTTTGTTTGACACCGGAGCTACACACTCCTTCATCTCAACTGAATTTGTGGAAAAGAACAATCTAAGCATAGAAGAACTACCCAGAGCCGTACACATAGTTACCCCAGGGAAACAAACACTAGCCCTAACCTATAGCCCAAAAGTATGGATAGATATCCACGACACCATATTTTGGGCCGACCCCATCCTTATTGAATGCCAAGGCCTGGATCTTATTCTAGGAATGGATTGGTTAAATAAATACCAAGGAGTGATAGAATGTGCCCAGAGAAAAGTGACTGTGACCAGCGAAGAAGGGACTGCCGTCACATTTCAGATGCCAAGACTAAAGATCAGAAGACCAAGACTGCACCAGATTACCTTGGAAGAAATACCGATAGTCAGTGAGTACCCGGACGTATTCCCAGAGGATCTACCAGGGATGCCACCTAAGAGGGACATCGAGTTCAGGATTGATTTGGTGCCCGGAACCACTCCTATTTATAAGCGACCATACCGGATGGCCGCCAATGAATTAGCTGAGATGAAGCAGCAGTTGGAGGATCTTGAAAGGAAAGGATATATCAGATCAAGTACGTCGCCATGGGGTGCCCCCGTCATCTTTGTCGAGAAGAAAGAAGACAAGGCAAAGCGTATGTGTGTGGATTACCGCGCCTTGAATGAGGTAACAATCAAGAATAAGTACCCGTTGCCTCGGATCGATGATCTCTTCGACCAGCTCAAAGGGGCTACGGTATTCTCGAAGATCGACCTGCGGTCTGGTTACCATCAGTTGAGGATCCGAGAAGAGGATATACCCAAGACTGCCTTCACTACCCGTTATGGATTATACGAGTGCACGGTTATGTCCTTTGGATTGACCAACGCCCCTGCATTCTTCATGAATATGATGAATAAAGTGTTCATGGAATATCTGGACAAGTTCATCGTGGTCTCATAGACGACATCCTCATTTATTCCAAGGACCAGAAGGAGCACGAGACTCACCTCCGGTTAACCTTGGGAAAGCTAAGGGAACACCAATTATATGCCAAGTACAGCAAATGCAAGTTTTGGACGGCAGAAGTAAAGTTCCTCGGACACATCATCTCTGCGCAAGGAATCGCAGTAGACCCTGCCACCGTAGAAGCAGTTACGGATTGGTTGCCACCCACGAACGTATCTGAGATACGAAGTTTTCTGGGATTGGCCGGATATTACCGAAGATTCATCGAGAATTTTTCTAAGATAGCCAAGCCAATGACCAAGTTGTTGCAGAAGGGAGAGAAGTTTGAATGGACGCCTGAATGCGAGGAGAGTTTCCGCACTCTTAAGACCCGTTTGGTGTCTGCACCTATACTGACCCTACCGGATATCCGCAAAAACTTCCATGTCTATTGCGACGCATCTCGCCAAGGATTGGGATGTGTTCTTATGCAAGATGGAAAGGTTATCTCTTATGCCTCCCGTCAGTTGAGACCTCATGAGTTGAATTACCCGACCCATGATTTGGAATTAGCCGCTGTAGTGCACGCCCTTAAGATTTGGAGGCACTATCTGGTTGGAAATCGCTGTGAGATCTTTACGGATCACAAGAGTTTGAAGTACATCTTCACACAGCCAGACCTTAACTTGAGGCAAAGACGATGGCTGGAATTAATAAAGGACTATGACTTAGGTATTCACTACCACCCCGGAAAAGCTAATGTGGTAGCTGATGCATTAAGTCGCAAGGGATATTGCACAGCCATGATGATTCAAGAACACGCACCCTCGTTATGTAGGGAGATGGAAAAATTAAATCTTGGATTAACCACTGGGGCATACCTAGCCACCTTGGAGACCCAACCTGTTTTGTTTGAGCAGATCCGTGAAGCTCAGTTAGAGGACCCGGATATAGCTGCCATTAAGAAGAACATGAGACAAGGAAAAGCCCCCGGATTTTCAGAGGACGAGAGTGGCACCATATGGTTTGGAACTCGGATATGTGTGCCAGATAAACCTGAGATAAAGACCCTTATCTTAAGAGAAGCCCATGAGACGTTGTACTCCATTCATCCCGGCAGTACCAAGATGTACCAGGATCTGAAGGAACGCTATTGGTGGGTTAGCATGAAGAGAGAGATTGCCCAGTTTGTCGCCGAATGTGACACCTGCAGAAGAGTAAAAGCTGAACATCAGAGACCTGCAGGATTGTTACAGCCACTTAAAGTGCCGGAATGGAAGTGGGAAGAGATCGGTATGGATTTCATCACCGGACTACCTAAGACCCAACTTGGGTATGATTCTATTTGGGTGATCATCGATCGGCTTACGAAAGTTGCTCATTTCATAGCCGTCAAGACGACCTTTAGTGGCCCTAAGCTAGCAGAGCTATATATGGCCCGGATAGTATGTCTTCATGGAGTGCCCAAGAAGATAGTATCTGACCGAGGAAGTCAGTTTACCTCTCGCTTTTGGAAGAACCTCCAAGAGGAGATGGGCACCAGGTTGAATTTCAGTACTGCCTACCATCCTCAGACAGATGGACAAACAGAAAGGGTAAATCAGATACTAGAGGATATGCTTCGAGCATGTGTTTTGGATTTTGGAGCCACTTGGGACAAGAGCTTGCCATATGCAGAATTTTCATACAACAATAGCTATCAAGCCAGTCTTCAGATGTCTCCTTTTGAAGCACTTTATGGACGTAAGTGCAGGACGCCTCTACTTTGGGACCAAACCGGTGAATCCCAAGTATTCGGAACAGACATTCTTCGTGAAGCAGAAGAGAAGGTACGGATCATCAGAGACCGACTCAAGACAGCCCAATCACGGCAGAAGAGCTACGCAGACAATCGTCGCCGAGACCTAGCCTTTGAAGAAGGAGATCATGTCTACCTTCGGGTTACACCTCTTCGTGGTACTCAACGGTTTAACATGAGAGGAAAGTTGGCCCCTCGATATGTTGGACCATTTCCTGTTGTTCGACGCCAAGGCGAAGTTGCATATCAGTTGGCATTACCGCCCTCATTGGCTGGAGTGCATGATGTGTTCCATGTATCTCAACTCAAGAAGTGTCTCCGCATCCCCACAGAGCAAGTGGATCTTCAGCAGTTAGATGTCCAAGAGGATCTGACCTATGTGGAAAAGCCGGTCAAGATATTAGAAGTCAAAGAAAGGACCACCAGGAGTAGAGTCATTCGCTTCTGTAAAGTGCAGTGGAGCAATCATCCTGTAGAGGAAGCTACATGGGAAAAAGAAGATGAACTCAAGGCCCAGCATCCTGAACTATTCGAGGATTGAGCCGAATCTCGAGGACGAGATTCTCTGTAAGGGGGATAGGATTGTAACACCCCAGAAATTAAAAAGGAATAAAATAAAAAGAAAATAATATTTAAATCATTTTTGGATTTATGATTAAAGGAGAAATAACAAAAAACCCAAATAAAGCCAAACAGGGAGAAATATTCAAAATTTGGACCTGAAAATTTTATGAGATGAACTAGAGACCAAAATATAATTTTAGGGATTTTTACAAATTTTTATCTACAGTGATTCAACCCTTAACCAAATATCTGAATTTCTGGAATTATTTTAAATCGGAAAAGCATTTAAAATCAAACTGGGCCTTAACCCTCAATCTGCCTCAGCCCAGCCCAGCCCAGGCCACCAGCCACCGACAGGTGGGACCGACCTGTCGGCGCTCGCATCCTCCCTCTCTCTCCCGCCCGCGCCCCCGCCTGGCCCACCCGCCAGCCACCCGTGCCCTGTCCTCACTCTCTGATCAACTGGCCCCGCATGTCGGCGCCCTCCCTCCCGCACTCGCACACCGACAGGTGGGGGCCACCTGTCGGATCCATCTTCCCCGATGGAAACCCCCCCCCCCTCCCCTTTCCTTTCCGGCGAGATCCCCTTCCGAATCCCACCGCCGGCCACCCGCGTTAGCCCAGATTGACCCGGATTCCTTTTCCTCGAGCACCAGCGATCACCTTCCCCCTAATCCCCACGCGTCTTTGGCTTAGACAGCAAGCATGCGCGCATATGGAAGCCCGCCGGTGCAAAATAGGAATCACCTCGGATCTCCACGGTTCCCTTCCGTTTAAACGACGGCGAAACCCCTATTTAAACCCCTCCGGCCACCGCACATCGCTCACACCACGTTATCCTGAACCAGAGCAAGAACCGAGCGCCCCGCCCCCATTTCGGGTTTTCTCTCTGTTTCGACTCCGGCAAACCCTCGCCGGCGATCCAGGCCACCGCGCCCCTCGCCGTCGCCACCTACGTGACCACCAAGGCCCGCCTGTCCTCGGCCACGCCTCCGCTGGTCGGAAGGACCACCGGATCGCCTCGCCGCCGGCGAACCCGAGGGACTCCATCGCCCCTCTTCGACGCCGGTCACCGTCAGCTCACCGTCACTGCCACCGCCGGTACGACCGAATTCCCCTGGCCTCGCTAGTCCCATTTTAACCCCTAGCTTGGTCGATTACCCCTCGCCGTCGCCGGAATTCGTCGTCGTTGCTCCGCCGGAGCCAGAGACGAAGGGGTATTTACCCCTTCGCCGCGTGCCGTGCCGGATAAGACCTCGGCCGCACGATCCGCAGCACACGGCCACGATTAGAACCCAAGATCGAGGGCCCAGATTGCTTTGACCGATGTTGACCGGTATCAGGCAATCTGAGCCCTCCAATCTCATTTAAGCGCCCCGCTCCGCTAGCGACCGTTGGATCTTGATCCTACGGTCCTGATCACCCCGGCTCACGCGCGTAGTCGTCGGTTCACGGTGAACCCAGTTCACCGTGGACCAGAGACTGTTTTCTGGTTTAAAAATAATTCAGAAAATAGTTTAAACTTCAAAAATTCATAACTTGCTCATTTTAACTCCAAATTTCACCATTCAAATTTTGTTAAATCTAGAATAATATTCTCTACACATTAAGGCCATAAAAACAGTAGGTTACTGTTACCCAAAATATTTTTATTAAATAAATGAATAAAAACCCTTTAGGGTTAAAATTTGAAATACAGGAAATAAATTAGGAAAATCCTAAAAAGATAAGTTTTACTGTTTTATACCAAACTTTAGAATATTAAAATATTACTTCACATAAAACACCCACAAATATGAATATTGCTTATTTGGTGGATTTTATCTGTTTATTAAATGTATTGTTTACTTTTCCGTATCGAGAAGACTACGAGTTCGTCGAGGAGCAGGAGTTCTACCCCGAGGTTCCTCCTTCACCCTTTGCTGAGCAAGGCAAGTCATCGATCATCTCTGTGGAAACAGTTGATCATAATTGAGCCCATGTTTTAATAAATTATCGCTATAACCCATAGGATAATATTGCATTAGTCCAATAATCAAGCCTTACACTTATATTTATTAGATCCCCGTCCTTGTGTGCAAACCCAAGCCATGCTTATTGAGCCTTAACTCCTTGTCACTCTACTATTAAAATATTAGCTAGTGCCCAATGTACCGGCACAACTGCTATAGGTTAAAAAGAACGAGTCGTAGATAGCTGGATTCTGTATATGTATTTCCCTGTTATTCTCGTCTCTGGACTCTGCTGGAGTTGGCTAGGTTATAAGTATGGTGGGTTCCGGGTGCAAGCTCGGGCACTGGTTTGTCGCACCCGGGGCACTATAAGGACCGGTCTGCGGGATCTGTCGCAAAGCACTTCCGTACCAACCACAAGTCTAATGGGTAAGTCCTAACTGGAAGTGTGGAACCCTTCGGCTCTATGCACCATAGTGGAGGGGTACAAGGGGCTAGCCTGCGGGCGACTTGTACCAAAGAAGGCTCAAGGGGGGTATGGTGAGCACTCGACATGTCGAGACACGATACGAAACCCATAAGAGGGTGTTGTGGAGTCGGAGGGAACCATATGGAAGGTTTTGGCACGAGTTCCCGTGAAATGGGTCATCTCGTTACACTTTGGTGTAAGTGATGAGTGCGTGCCTTGTGGGTACAGTGGTACATCTCTGATCAGAGTAATTTAATCTTTTCGAAAAGCCGAGCCCACGGTCAAGGGCGGGTTGTGTGACTACTCGCAGTTAGTTTACAATTGTGTGAATGTTCGGATTAATCATGGCACGTAAGGACTGTTGAGCGAGGTGGGGTGACTGTACCCCTCGAGTTAGAAGATGATACACATGCACATGTTTACTTTTCTGTACTAATAAATTGCTCTCATTTAAAGCTTTACACTTATGCTGCTTCCGCAAAACTAGCCACTATCTCCCTTGTTATTACCTTGCATTATATTTGCATTCGGTGGCTTGCTGAGTACATCTGTACTCACCCCGTTGACTTACACCATCAGAGCCCGTCTACTACGAGGAGGATGAAGGTCTGGAGTAGCGACCCAGTCAAGGCGAGACTGGAAGGAGGCGTTCATCTAGGACCCTTGTTTTATTAGTTTCTCTTCATCTTTATTCACTTTTGTATTAATGCGGTCTACGAACCGTGAATGATTGCCCGTATTGTACGTGGTCGTGTGATGAACGTCTTGTTTTATTGATATTCTATGGAATTTCAATAAAGTCCTGATTTATTAAATCGGGGCGCGACAAGATGGTATCAGAGCCGACTTGACTGTAGGAAGCCAAACAGACCTGACCTTAGGACTTATATATATATTCACTATATTTTACAAAAAGATTACTTATCCTCTCACCTTCTAAGATTTTCACAAAATTTTCTCTCTTTTGTAGATGCCGGTTCACACCATGAGCGGGACTCTTCGCGACGAGGCCGGATTTATCCGCGAGCTTCGCGTGCTCGTCGACTTTTTGGGGTTTCCCCATGAGCCTGCGTTCCACGGGATTTTTCCCGATGCGAACGAGAGCTACTGCGAGGTCACGGTTGTGATCCGCCCCTCTTCCACGCAGCCACCCTTCTACACCCATGGAGTTGGAGGACCTTCCTTCGTGGTGGCCAGCCAGCGAGCCGCTCTCCAGTCCCTCGCCAAGCTTCGACTGGTCTACGACTGCCACCTCCGCGACACCGTCTACCGCTTCATGCCCATGCGCACACCCGGGAGTCACCGCAGCATCTACATCAGCCCCCTCACCCAGAGCAGCTCCGCCATCACCCGCACGATGAGACTTTTGGAGGCCATGGACAACCTCCACACAGAGGCCGTCCTCGACGCAGACAGCCAGCACGACACCATCGACTTCTACCGCCACACTTCAGAGAACCTGACCAGGGAGAACGCCGAGCTCCGTCGACAGCTAGAGCAGAACCCGCTATCGACCCTTGAGGTGGAGGAGTTGAGACGTCAGAACGAGCTTCTGCGCCAGGGCGCCATGGTCCATACCCAGCTTCGTCAGCAGCTCAGAGAGTTGAAGAAGGACATCGAGGAGATCGCACCTCTTCCGCCTCGCCGGAAGAAACCCATTCAGACTCCCACAGTGAGGCCCAAGAGGATCTCCCGCAGCGCACCACCCGCCGGACCGTCCAGTTCCTCGACCCCGCCCGTCTCCCACGAGCCCGAGATCGAGCCGTCCCCTGAGCTGCCATAGACGAAGTATAACGATTGATTGTTATTTCTATTTACTTGATTGCCCTCATTTAAAGCTTTACACTTATGCTGCTTCCGCAAAACTAGCCACTATCTCCCTTGTTATTACCTTGCATTATATTTGCATTCGGTGGCTTGCTGAGTACATCTGTACTCACTCCGTTGACTTACACCATCAGAGCCCGTCTACTACGAGGAGGATGAAGGTCTGGAGTAGCGACCCAGTCAAGGCGAGACTGGAAGGAGGCGTTCATCTAGGACCCTTGTTTTATTAGTTTCTCTTCATCTTTATTCACTTTTGTATTAATGCGGTCTACGAACCGTGAATGATTGCCCGTATTGTACGTGGTCGTGTGATGAACGTCTTGTTTTATTGATATTCTATGGAATTTCAATAAAGTCCTGATTTATTAAATCGGGGCGCGACAATACGTCCTGGCGCTTGGGGCCCGAACGGGGACTATCATCGCTTGCCGGCGCATCTGGCCCTCTTCGGACCGAGCGTACTCCTCGAAGTACGTCATGAGTTGCGCCACCGAGGAAATGGGCTTCCGGTGGAGCTTGTCGAGGAGGCCTAGGTGGGTGACGCCTTCTCGGGCAGCGTCGATGACGGAGGAGGCCGAGAGCCCCTTGATCTGGGCCTTGGTGTGTGCGAAGCGTTGGGAATACTGCCTCAGAGTTTCTCCGGGCTGCTGTTTCACTTGAAAGAGGCTCCCAGTGGACATAGGGGCCACGAAGGTTCCTTAGAAATTGTTGACGAACTTCTTCCTTAGTTGATCCCACGAATGGATGGTCCTGGGTCGGAGCGACCAGAACCATCGGAGGGCGATCCCTTCGAGCGCCAGGGGGAAGCACTTAGTCATGGTGTCTCGGCTTCCCCCGGACGCTTTTATCGCCAAGGCGTACGAACAGGAGAATTCTCCAGGGTCGGAATCCCCATAGTACTTGGGAAGCTTGGCGGCGCGAAACTTCGAACCGAAGCGCACCCTCTGGAGGTCCGGGTGCAGGGGGGATTCCTCGTCGTAGGACGCGTTCTCCCCCTCCACCGGATTCTCGTCATCGCTCAGCGCCACGGCCACAGCTTTCGCGGCGCGTTGGGGCTCCGGAGGCCGAAGCGACGCCTCCTGGCGCCACAAGGCCAGTTCTGCCTTCAGCCGAGCGTTCTCGGCGGCCAGGGCATCAGCTTGGCTACCGCTTCCTCCTGAAGTGGTATCAGGGTCCTGCGAGCGGACGTAGTCGGTCCGAAGGGACACCACCGGGGGTCCGCTCAGGTGATGCTGCTCCAGCGGCCCTCCGGGCAACCCTGCCAGGTTGATGGAGGTTGGTTCTGGTAGGCCGACAGGGCCCTGGGCCTCGGGCGTCCCTTCCGGCACCTGGGTTGGCTCCAGGGAGGGCGCTCCAATGGGCGCAACGGCAAGAGCCGGGGGACTGAGGTTGGGGACCGGAGTAGGCTCGACCCCGGCGGTGCGAGCTGACCGGCGCAGAGGAGCCGTGCTTGCTCCCTTTTGGCTTGACATGCTTGGGTGAATGGGCGTAGAGGACGCTAGCTTCTTGAACTAAGGTCCCCACGGACGGCGCCAACTGTTGGAACGACGGATCGGACCAGCAGGTTTTTTCTTAGTGGAAATGAGAGTGTTGTATTCAATGCTCCTTGAGCTTGTGTCGTTACAACTACAGTTAGGGGGCATTTATAGGGCGCCCAGCCCAGCGGATCGAGCGCCTCTGGACTACCAACTGCTACATGGCCAGGCGTCGGTCGGTAGTACAGACAAAACGGACTATACATAGTACAGACAAGAAGATTCGGCTCTGACACCGTATCAGCCGTGTCGGGTGCTGCCTGCGTCGCTCGACACGGCTCAGGGGATCGTGATCCTGTCTCCCCGTATACTTGTCCTTCCTTTTCTCGCCAACGCTCCTTCCGGATTCACCGCCGCGAGTCGGGGGATAGCCCCCGGCAATCTTTCCCCGGAGGGCAGCCTCCGGCATCCTTCTCCCGGAGGGCGGCCTCCGACATCCTTCTCCCGAAGGGCGGCCTCCGGCATCTTTCTCCCGGAGGGCGGCCTCCGGCATCTTTCTCCCGGAGGGCGGCCTCCGGCATCTTTCTCCCGGAGGGCGGCCTCCGGCATCTTTCCTCCGGAGGGCGGCCTCCGGCATCCTTCTCCCGGAGGGCGGCCTCCGGCATCTTTCCTCTGGAGAGAGGCCTCCGGCATCCTTCTTCCGGAGGGCGGCCTCCGGCATCTTTCTCCCGGGGGCGGCCTCTGGAATGTCTCGGAGCCTCCGAAGGCTCTCAGCTTTTATCCCCGCAGGTCCCGGCCCCACCGGCGCCGGGCTTCGGACCCCCTGGTTGGGGCCCCCCCTTCAGCTGTCGGGATTATCTCCCCCAACACTTGTCTACTGCAACAGGGTGAGAGTCGTGGGTTCCCAGGTATGCTTGGTAGCATAGATTGTATGCACTGGGAGTGGCGGAACTGCCCTACTTCTTGGAAGGGCATGTTCACTGGATGCGGGAAGCGCTCATCCATGATCTTGGAGGCTATAGCATCTCATGATCTTTGTATATGGCGTGCCTACTTTGGCCTTCCAGGAAGTTGCAACGATATCAACGTACTACACAGGTCACCTATTTTCTCATCTTATATTCGTGGAGAATCACCTCCAGTTCAGTTCACTGTCAATGGACATACATATAACATGGGGTACTACCTTGCAGATGGTATATACCCTCAATGGCCTGTATTTGTGAAGAGTGTTCGCCATCCAATGGAGAGAAAGACAGAACATTTTGCTGTTGTGCAAGGTGCATGCAAGGATATTGAGTGTGCCTATGGAGTACTTCAATCAAGGTGGGCTGTAATCCATGGGCCAGCTTACGGATAGGATAGGGAGCATCTTTCTGATATTATGACCGCCCGTATCATCATACATAATATGATTATCAAGGATGAGAGGTCTGAAGCCATCAATGTCAACTTTAACAGCATTGGCACAAGAGTCGATCCATCAAGAGATCTTTCAGAACATGAAGCATTTGTAGCAACACATCACAAGTTGCATGACCAAGCTCTCTATTTGCAGCTTCAAATGGATCTCATCGAGCACAATTGGATGCGATATGGTTCAACGTAGATTCATTTCAATTTATTATCCTCTATTTTCTAAGATTCAATTCTTGAACAGAAAAAATTCAGAAAAAATTTAGTTCTCACATATTCAGTTCAGAAATACTGGACCAAGGGCAAGCTATAGCGCATTGATCTCTTGAAAAGTCTGAAGATATCAAATCCCTACCTTTTGACAGCGACTTCACTGGTACTGCCTTCTGAGTGGATAGATCCAACGCTCTCCAGGTTGGCCGGTGCGGCTGTGCTCCTGCGAACTAGGGGTGGCAACGGGGCGGGGCGGGTCCGGGTTGGTGAATACCAGACCCGAACCCGGACCCGGTAGGACCCGGCCCCGTTAGCCCCGCGGGTGAAATTTTTCACCCGGACCCGGACCCGTCGGGTCCCCGCAAACCCGTCGGGTCCCCGCAGACCCGTTTTGAAATTTAAAAATATACAAATGACATAATTTATAAATCACAAATATAACAAAATTCAAACTAAATATCACCGTAAATCATCTTGTTTACATTTTCCAACATTCCAACAAACAAAATTCATCAATATTAAAGTTAGGTTTTTTATCATCTTACATTAGATCAATATATATATACATATATATACATATACATATACATATACATATATAAATATACATATATACATATACATATATAAATATACATATATACATATATACATATATAAATATATACATATATATATAAGTTTTTTTATTTATTGGATCGGGTACCCGCGGGGACCCGCGGGTTAAATAATCAACCCGAACCCGAACCCGACATTATGCGGGGCCCCGACCGATGAACCCGCGGGTGAAAAATTGAACCCATCCCCGGCCCCGTAGGGGCGGGTCCCCGACGGGTCCCCGGCTCCACCGGGGATATTGCCACCCCTACTGCGAACTGGCTAGACCACCAGCTTGAACCGTCGACCAACCATGGCCGCTGCGGCAAGTGCCCCAGCCGCCTTCGCTTGTGAAGAGACGCACGAGGAAGATGCGGCCGCCGTCGCTTCAGAGGAGACCGTCGCGATATAGGATGTGGTCACCGTCGCTCGGCAGAGGAGAGTGTCGCTCGAGATATGGATGTAGCCGCCTTCGCTCGGGAGAGGATTTGGAGGAAGAGACAGTGCCTGCACATTTGGAGAAGTTTCTGGCCCGCACATTTAGAGGAGCTGTTACAGGCTATCACTGCGGCATCTTTTTTTTTTGTCATCAAACCCGTATTGTACCGGTCCAGGATCTCCGCGGGAACCAAAGTTCAGCAAACCAACCTCTTTTCAACAGCAAAAACATCCATGGCTCTCTCCCTGCCACAGCTGAAAAAAAAAGATGCACCCACCGGGCTCCGGCGTGCGGGCGACCCTAAGGGCTCAATCCCATATCGTCGTCGCCTGCTTCGGCGTGTGCATCTCGCTGTACGGCGTCCCGCCGCGCGAGACCGGCCGGCCGGACCGGACTGCCGGCGGCGCCACGTAGTTGCTGCCTTGGACGTAGCCACCACGCGCGTCGTACCTCCCGGCCACGCCGGCGTGATGCGGCACCTGCACGGGCGCCGGAGGGTAGTGATGGTGAGGGTGGTAGTAGCTGTGGAAGTTGTTTCCCTGCGAGAATACGTGACCGACGCCGGTGTGCCCCGGCGATCTGCTCATGTATCCCACCAAGCCGCCGCCTCCGCCGCCACCGCCCGCGCCGTGGTGGTGGAAGTGCTGCGGCATCGCGTCCAGGCTGCCAAGATTCGGCGTGCTCCGGACACGTTGCATCCCCAGTCCGAAGACGGCGCGCTCGGAGCCGACGGCGTCGGCGCGCGGGGAGTTGCCTGCCGACACGGCACCGTGCGGGTGAGGAGCGTACGGCGGGCTCCCGTTGGGCGTGGCGGGCATGGTGACCAAGTAGCGATCCGGCTGAAACTGGTGATGGCGGTGATGGTGTTGGTGGTGGGGCGCCGGCGCGTAGTTGGTGTTGCGGGAGGAAGAAACGATGCCGACGGCCGACGAGATAGCCGCGGGTTGGGAAGCAAAGATGTAGACGCGGAAGCGCGGCGACGAAGACGGCGACCGCTTCGCCTCGAGGCGGTCGTACTCGTCCAGCATGTGGGCCAGGTCCCCGTCGCAGGTGACGGAGACAAGCACGTCGAGGTCCTCGGAGAGGAGCTGGTACTTGATCGCCGCCACCTCCGTCTTGAACATCTCCTCCACCTTCTTCTTCAAATCTGTATGCGGGAGGGAGAAAGATTTGGTTTTTAGCGCGACATCAAAGCGGCCGTTTGGAGGAGAGAAGGTATGAGCACGCACCGCAGAAGGGGATCGAGCGGGGCACGGCGAGGACGCGGGTCTCGCCGCCGATGTACTTGAGGATGCCATCGGACGGGCGGGGCATGATACGGCCGCCGAAGCTGCAGAGTATCTTGATGCGGCTGCCACCGCCACCGCCACCGCCTACCGCTGCAGACGCTGGTAGGGGAAAGATGCACGTCCTCGTCGGTAGTCGCACCCTCGGACTCCGCGGACATGGTCGGCGCCGCAGCCATAGCATTTTCCATCTCGCGACGCAGCATCTCCCTCATAGGCCAGCAAGCCGATGCAGAGAACGCAGAGACCTAGATTTCTGTTAAATTGGCATACGCAACAATTTATCAAAGTTAATCAAGGGAGATCTGAGAATTTGTAGATCGAAGAAGTCAATTTCAAGAGTGGCAAAAATCAAAGACTGATTTGAATTGTCAACAGATGAATTCCAAAAGCAACGCGTTACCAGTCGCAAAGCAGTAAAAAAAGATGCCAAATTGCAACTAGCAAACCCAAATATCTCTCCAATGTGAAGCTGTGAACGCTTTGGTTGGGAGCAAATTGGCCATATCAGACAAAGACGAACACCAGAATGGCCAAAGAAGCAATCTCTCCTAGGAAAGAGATTCCCGACGAAAGCAACACCTACTTTTCCATCAACCGTGCAGATATGAAAAAGAGCAATTAATCACAACACCCACTGCGTTAACGACAGCACATGACTGACAGCCTTGCAAGTTATGGGCATTATCGCCACGGCATTATCCTACTCGAGACCACAAAAAAAAGAGCAAGAGAAAAAAATAAGAAAAGATCTTTAGCATATAATTCTACAGCAATGGATCGAAATTCAGATAAGAGCGATTCGCCAGACAAACCTGTTGACAGAATGGACTCAGGTGAACTCCCAGCCGACGACGAACCGCAGATTCTGACTTGTGAGCCAAAACTGCGAGAAGCAAACTCTGCATCAGACGGGGCGACCAAGTTCGCAACAACAACAATAGCAGGAAAGATCGATCCATAGCAGAGAAGAAACCGAACCGGACTCACCAAAACGAACGGAAGAGGGGAGAATTGCACCCGAACCAACCAACCGGTCGGCGGACGACGAGGGCAGCCCACAAACCAATCTAAATCAAGTCAAACTAAACAGCAACGATTGGGGGGAGGATCCCACCACCACCCCACCCGCCAAGAAAACCCTAATGTAATCCGTGTGGGATTGAGCAAGCTTCCATTCGGAGAAGGAAGGGGGGACTGACCAATCTCAGATTGGGCGGCGGCGGCGGCCTGGATTTAGCACGGGCCGGGCGTCCGAGCCCCTGGATTTGGGGAGCCGGCTAATCGGCTATTCTCGGCGCTTGTCGCGGCGGCCGCTAAATTTTCCCCCTCCATTCCTCATTTCCGCCTCGCGTGACCGCCGGTTAAATATATATGAAGATTCGGAGGATATGCCGTGTTCGCGCCCCTGTTGCGTTCTTGGCTCATTGGCTGCTCGCTCGCTTGGTGAGTTTGACGCGGTTTGGCCGGAACGCCGAACATGGCTACGTCTGTGACCTGTGGTGGACTCAATCAAGCCGGTTATATAACCTCGTTTATATGGTCACCTTAAGCTATCATTTTTTTTACTACATGTGTTAAGATAGTCATATTTATATGATTATTTTATTAGTGGTATATCTTACTCAAGCATAAGATTAGAGAACGTTTGGTACGGATTTTCGAGCCGGTTCTTACAAGAATCAGTAGAATCTCTACCAAACGTATTTTTAGAATATCCTATCACGTGAATCACTAAGAATTGATTCTTGTTTTTACGAAAAGAAAATCAGTTAAGATGTAGCTTCTCGAGTGAATCTCCATGTCTACCCATGTTGTGTTGTCTCCTTTTTTCCCCCAAACGCCTCCGCTACCCTCACCTTCGATGTTGCCATCGTTGCTCAAGCCCTTGATTATTGCCCTCGTCGTCTCCTTTCCGAGTAGCCTTCACCGTCGCACCCTACCTCATCCGTCGTCCACACACCCAGTTGCAACTTCCATTTTCGTGCTTAACTCAACTGAGACCCTATCGGTGTGCCCGCACCACCCTAGCTGTGTCTCCTCCAGCTGCGGCTCCAGCTACGTCTAAGAGCATCTCCAATAAAATGGCTATCTAGTTTTCCAAACTAAATTTTAGCCATTGAGATCAAAAAACACCCTTCAACAGATTGGCTATCCGGATGGCTAAACCATTTGGCTGGCCAAATTGGACTTCTCAATGGCCAATTTTGGCCGACCAAACAGAATGGCTAAATTTTTATGGCCCCACTTGCAGTCTCTTCCATACATCTTTCTCTACCTTTCTCGCTCCTCTGCTACCGGCACCACTCCTCCACTGCTAGTTGTCTGCGCCGCTCCTCCACCGTCGGCCACAACCAGTCATCACCCCACGCCCAGCATTTGATGCATGTGCTGGACGAAGGAGGATAGAGATGGTGCTGCCGGCGTAAGAAGAAAAACAAAGACAGAGGAAAGAGAAAGGAAGTAAGAGCATCTCCAAGAGACATCCTAAATTTTAGTCTCTAAATCACATATAGGAATCATCATAAACTCTATTTCTTCCTAAAAATTAATTAATCTACAACAGTTTTCCTATAATCCCAATTCCTATTTTTAAAAATCCTACAAATATGGTCTATAATATATAATAATTTTGTGTAAACTATAATGTATTCAAATATGTGTATCATTCAACTTATAACAACACATAAGGGGAAAAATAATGTACATGCAAGAAAAATATATGTACAAATGAAAATATGGATTTGCTAAACTAATCCTATATTTGAGAGAGATGAATGATGATTTAGGGAATGAATTAGGAAAGTGACTCATTTAGGGGAATTCTTGGAGCTTCATTTTTCACAAAAATACCTAAATTCAAATTTAAATAGTCATATGAGTAATCTCTCGGAGATGCTCTAACTAGGAGAAAGAAAAGGATGAGAAATAGAAATGGAGACTAATTTTTTGTACGTGAAAAAAGAAATATTTTTTATATAATTTTTCTAAAATTTGAAAATTTTATAACTTGGGGATTTATAAGGTTAAAAATTAAGATTTCAAAAATAAATTAAATCTTTCAAAAATAAGAAAAAATATATGATTTAAAAAATTTCTAAATTTTGAAAATTTTATAACTCGGGGATTTCTAAGGTTAGAAATTGGGATTTCAAAAATAAAAAAATATTTTGAAACATTTTGGGATTTTAAAAATGATGAGTAATTTTGTTTGGAGAGTTAAAAGTAGAGAGTCTGTTGGAGTGTATAGCAAACTTGAAGAGAAATCTTTTTAAAGATTTGACTAAAATGACAAATAGAAAGTTAAAAATAAAGAGTTTTCTGGACATTCTCTAACTTAGCGGTTCTCAGCCGACACACCCTCCTCACCTCGGGTTGCTTTGCATCGATGTAAAGCATTAGCATAGAGAATTCATTTTGCGTGTGCTGCAGCTTCTAGATTTGTTCACGTTAACGCGCTACTTGTTTTTTATCGTTCACTTCGTTCTTTTCTTCTATCTCTCAGCTTATTGGGCTGTTTTAATGGATATGCCAAATAACAAAGTATGTAAAAAATTACCTTGGATTTGGTTATTTTCAATCAATTTACATGCATGGATATTTGATACTTGGCGATCTATTTATGATTAATCTACCAATTTTGTGTTCTGGTAAAACAAACAAGCATTGAATTGATTTTGTGCTCATAATAATTGAAATTGTTTTATGTGCGCTTGCGTATTTCAAATATATGTCATTATGCCATCTACATGTTATCACTACTTTAAATACATTCGTAGTAATGTTGATTGTGCTTTGGGAGATGCAAAAATATTTTCCAGTTTTACGGTTGACTTTCACGTTGTATGAGTTACAATATTCTAAATTTGTCTTAACATTTCTCTTTTTCTGACAATCACTTCAGTTTGATCACGTTGTATATATTTTACTTCTAATTGAATGAAAAATATGAATCCATATATCTTACTAATAAAAAATTGTGCTCTCTTTGCATAACTGGGTTAGAAACACCTCACCATAATACTTGTGAATGTTCTTTACCTCAGCATGTTTGGATGCACGTCTTGGGTTATCATCAACTTACGGATATCCTGTCACTCTCAATTAATAAGGACTATCAAAATTGGTGGAGAAGTTGCATAAAAATGATGAACCGAATAACACTAATCGCTTTAATAGGCTCCTTATCTATATTTGGTGGAACGTGTGGAAGGAATGTACTGTCGTATCTTTTCTAATTCCTTCGAATCAATTTCCACGGTTGTCTAATTTATTGCTAAGGATTTTGATTCCTTCAAACATGCTTGTGTGTTGTTAAATTGAACTATAGTAATGATTCTCTCGCTTACTTTCAAAAAAAATCATAGGGAAGTAGAAAATTGATATTACGGCGAATTTTCCTTTGCCGGAATGGCGCACCACGTCGTCTCGGTCTCGCGCGTGCGTGGTTGCGTCTGCTGGTACGGTTCATTTGTGCCATTCCTTTCCAGCTCGGGCAGACGGAGCCCCAGCCAGCCAGCTAGGTGCGTGTCACTTCACTTGCCATATTACGACTTGACCCGTCTGCTACCTCGGCGAGAGGGCGCTCGCGCCGCACGCGTAGTGGACTAGCTAGTAGCTAGCAGTAGGCCGTGCGCTCGCCCGTAGCCGGGTCTCCGGGTCGCCGTCTTTTTCTTCTGTGGCAGTCAACTCCGGCGGGTAGAGCAGGGACTTGGGACGTGCCGTGCACGGCCCGACGGGCCTCCGTGCCTAGTTGGGCCGGGCCTACACGGCACGACCGGCGTGGTGGGCCGGGCCGGACCAGCATATAATTAGAGAAAAAATACTTATAATTGTAGTAAAAAATTTACATACTCCGTACACATATTAATTTTCACCGAAGAATTTTTTTGATTTTTTCTAAGTTCATTTGCTATTTTTAATTTGTTAAAATTGTTTGTAAGAATTAAATTGAAACGGATAAAAATTAAATTGTAAGTGCTTGAAATAATGAACCAAATATTATTAAAAATCATATTTATGTTTGTTAGTTCATTTTTAGTTATTATCCATAAAATTGAAATCTATTTTGAAAAAACTAAGTTGCAATACTCAATGGACAACGTAAAGCTTAATAATTTTTTAATTCTAAAAAATCAAATAAAGTTTAAAAATATGAGATATGTTATAGTGTTATGATATGATATATAGATGTTATGACAAAAAATTAAAATATTTCTGTTTAAAATTGCAGTAAAAATGATATAGTTTTATCCTTAAAATATCCATTTCTAAATATAAAATATTTTACTTTTTTTAATTTTTTATAACTTATTTATTCTTTCTTATCCTTTTCTTTTTTTTTCATTTTCTATTTCTTCCGTTCCTATTCTTCTTCGTTCTCCAGGCAGTCATGGGAGTCCCTGTTCTCTGTTGTCCACGTAGGCAGTCAGCCCACGGGAGTGGCAGGAGGCACTGTAGGCTAGAGCACAGTCCGTGCTATTTCCGTGCCGGGCCGGCCCAAGCGGCCCGTTAGCCGGGCCGGGCCGTGTCGGCCCACTTGCCGACCAATTTGGCACAGGCACGACTCATGTATGGACCGGGCCGAGCTATGCTATGAACCGTGCCCGAATACCGTGCCATGGGCCGGCCCAAAAAAGCCCGGCCCAAGTCCTAGGTCTACCGGCGGGAGTGGAACACGCCAACGGCCATGGGTAATGGGCTGCATGTCAACGCCGACACAAAAGTCTGTGAATAATATCAATTCAAACATTTTAAAAGAACTAGAAAGAGAGTTTTTACTTTTTATTTAGATCCGTCGCCGTCGCTCCACATGACATGCCTAGTCTCGTCAAGATCTATCTATCAAGCTAAAGCTGACATGTTCGATCCCACGGCGCACGCCGCCGCCCCCGTTCCTGGTCCTCTCGCCGCCGATGGCCATCGCTTGAGCTGCTCCGTCACCGCCCCGATGGCCAGCCCTTCCCACACATGGGTCAGCCGTCAGCTCAAGCGATCGCCTCGCCCTGACGGCGCCATTACTGGCCAACGGAGGAGACGAGCAGGCGAGGTTGGAGTAGCCATGATATGCATCTCGATCGAATGGTTGGAGATCGATGGGTTCTTGACAGGCCTATAGCTAGCTTTTCCTTTGGGACTTGGGACCTGTTTCGATTTGTAGTTTTGCAAACGGAGCAGCTGGTGAAAGCAAGCTGAACAGTGACCGTTCTAGCTATAACAGATTTTATATGTGTGGCGATTTTAATAGTGGAGAAACAGAGCACCTCAGCACCCTGCACGCATGAAGCAAGCTGGTCACTGGTCAGAAAATCAGATTGCTCAGGTTGCCCCGGATTTTCAGTTGATCCCATGGCCGCCACCCATGCTTGAAAAGCTTAACACTGGTATGAATTGCTCATCGCGCGGTTTCACCGGCCACGGATGCAACATCTCCCTGCATCTTTACACCATACGCTCCCTCTATACAGGGGTGCAGACATGCAGGTCTCCGAGAGGAGGATTCGGCGATTCGCGCGTCACGGTGGCATGAAGGAATGGCGGCATCCGTGTGGAGGCCAACGCACCCCCTCCCTCATGCAAGGCCGCAGCGGCGCCGGCTGCGCCAGGAACGTCGGATACCGCTGCCCCGGCATCAGCACCGTCAGATCCTGCGCCTGCACGGGCTCCATCTGCACCGCACCGCACCACACGAGCCATGTCAAGTCGAGCGCTCCCGCGCAACGCAGCGGCGACGTGGCGCACGCTGCCACCGTCGGCATGCATGGTGCACGTGAGGGAAATTATACCTTGGCCGGCGGACGGGAGAGCTTGTCCGACGAGACGTCCTCGTCAGCGGAGGCGTGGCTGCCGGGGTGGGAGGACTGGCCGTGGTGGCCGTCGTCGTCGCCGTGGGAGCTGCGGGAGGAGGATGAGGAGGACAGGCTGGGCTTGATGAGATGCTCAAAGATGGCCATGAGGAGGAACATGGAGACGAGGATGGCGGTCGCGGCGAAGCCGAAGGAGATGGCGCTGGCGTTCGTGGAGGCGCCGCCAAAGCCCCTCATGGAGGAAGCCTCGTCGTCCCTGACGTCGCCGCCTCCCGCCGCCGACTGTTCCGACCCGGTGGCGTCCCCCATCCACGGCCTTGACCTCTGCCCCGCGAAGCCACTCATCCGGCTGTGTCTGCTCTGCTCTGCTCCGCTTCGCTCGCTGCCTTCGATGCCCACAGATTTCCACAGAGCTCCACTTTGCCCTGCAGGACTGCTTAACCAGAGCAAATGCAGCCATCAGAGACACGATTGATCCTGTCTAACTCACATTGTGAACAGATGTCACATTGTGTATGTCAAGAGCCAACAGAAACGAAAAAAAAATCCAGCAATCAGCATGAAGTGGATGGATATGCAATGGCCCTGTGGCTATCTCATATTTATCAAGTATCACTCTGACGAGAAAAAATCGTAGCGTGTGTGTTCAGTAACTCCAGGTGATAAGTACTCCATTCGTGAACCCAGGAGTCAGGACTGAGGAGCATCTAATGTGCAGGCAAAAGAAGCTCACCTTTAGCACTGGTACTTCTCTGCAGCAGCTAAGAAGCAGCAATTGCGTATGAGCAGCAGGTGCCTGATGCAAATTGTGTTTGCCTCAAATGCCAAGAACCTTCAAGATGAGCAACACCTTGGCTGTCTTGTACTTAAAAGGGAGAGAAGGTATCAGTCACTGACTGGGGCAATGGTGGTGGTGGTGGCATTGTGGAGTGGTCAAGAGGTAAACCTTGTACAGAAAACAGAGATGGTATGAAGAGATTTGAACAGTTTGATGGGAAGGGGAAGGCTGCAAGAATGGGGCAGAAAAATAATCTCAGAATCATATTTGGGCACCTCAAAAGAGTGGCTGCTCATCCCCATGCACGCTCTGTAGCAACCCACATGATCCTAAGACCATTGTAATTGTAGGCTTGTGAGCACAGGAGGATGAAATGATCCAAAGGTCCCAAGCAAAGGCAAAAGCTAAAGGAAGGGAAAGGGGAAGAAAACAGCACATAAAAAGAATGGAACTCTGGCCTTGTGCAGGATCCAATCAGATATGCAGACAATGGTGCATGTCAGGTCATTCAGGTAATTGCAAGTGTACTGTCCCTGCCAAGAATTCAACCATTTCTAGGACCGCATAACTCTAGCATGTGATGTGATGTCAGTATATATAAGATAAGAATACAAGGCGATTACAAGTTCAGAATTGATATGCAAATCAGATCACCTCTCTTTGCTTCCAAGGAAAAGAACACCAGGAGGAGAGTATGTGCTTGTTGTGATGGCAATTGGCAAGCAGGAGATGCTTCTTATTATTGCAAGCAGCAAGTGTCTGGAAGACAGGGAGGCATGGCCTTTTGAATCTCCAAGGCAACAGGGGTCCTACTGCCAGCAGCTCAGTGGATCATCTGCAAGCAACCACATGCTCATTGTGCACTCCAATGTTGTTACATGTTCCTCTCCCTCTGAACCTCTGATCTTGACATCAGCTGCCACACTAGTTGTGAGTTGTGACAGATAATTACCATGCATGATGATCTAGCTACCAGACATCACTGCAGGAGTAGATGAGAAGAAAAAAAACTTTAAGCATCCCTATCATTCGATGATGGCATTGCCCTTGCCTGTTCTTGTGTGGATGCAAGGCAGTCTGCCTCTGGAGCACAGGGCGACATCAGCCATGCTGCCACAAGAGATGGAGAATCAACTCCAACATGTCAATAACTTTGTCTGGTGAAGTAAGTGCATGTTGTCCCAGGACCCACTGGCCAATCTATGAACCCTACGTCCCTACCCTCCGAATTTTCTATAAAAAATAAATTGTTATTTAGGCATCTCCATAAAATAAAATAAAGATCAGACAAGAAATGCATCTTTCTGGGCCATTTGGGTTTATTTAGGCATCTCTAATCAGGTGTAAAATGTGGTTTGCAACCAAACAACCCCTATGGCTCCCTCGGTATAAGGTCCGTTTGACTAGACTACTGTAATTTCTTATTCTCACAAAGTGATTTTAGCGTGAATCAGATTCAAAGTTGTAGTCATTTAGCTAGATAATTACATTCTGATTCTTGTAAGAGATGGTAGTTGTCATAGGAATAACATGTTCAGTTTTTCTCCGGACACCTTCCTCCAAGTCTTGGTCTTTAGTTCCAAAGCTGGGTATACTGAACTGTGAGATACTCGGAGCACATGATGCGCAAAACCCCATGCACGCATTCAGAATTTCAGATGCGTCAAAACAATCCCACTTAGGATCCTCTTGGGAAACAGCAGATCCACCAAAAAGTTGTGTCAATTGTCAGTGGACTGTTAATCTGAACTTTTCTGCATGGTAGTTCACAAACGAAGCTACCGTGGTAATCATCAGCATATATATCTACAATGGCGGCGTTGCGTGTCTCCTGGCAAATGCGTACAGTAGTAATTAGTAACTTGGCCACCGATGATTAGGCATCTAATCTGGAGTTACCTTCGTCAGCTTACTCCTTATCATACCATTGTCTTTCTCTGTACGAACTTGCTTTGCCCTTGACCATTGTCTCCTCTCCCTGAACAGCATCTACTCTATCAAGATAAAATAAGGGGAGGCTGTTGCATTTTCATAATCTTGCCTCCAAAGTGAGTAATTGGAGGCACAACGGATGAACTAAAGTGCAGCTTCCACTACTTGATATCTCAGCACGCCATTGTTTTTGCCCGGAGATCACAGGACAGTAGCATCATTGAGGGCAGCACACACACACACACATATACTGCTAGACATGTGCAGCAGCCAGCAGCTAGTTTACATCTACAAATCTCCAAGAGCATACACTTCCGTGCATCTGCGATACATGTAATCATCTCACCGAAATGCAGAATTTTCGTTGGCAGTACGGACCATCGAGTGAAAGGGTTGTGAGTTAGCTGGCACCAAATCTCTTCAGAACTCCATTGTTAAGCGTGCTCAGGCGGAAGTAGTATCAGGATGGATGACCTCCTGAGAATTTCTCATTCACATCCCCGACAAACCCACGGCCTTCAAACAAGATCGGGTCCATGTGGCCTATTTCAAAAAAAAAGTACCGACCATCGAAGAAGCAAAGAATGGAAGAAAGATGAAGCTGAATTTTGAAAGCAAATCTTAGGGCCTGTTTGGCATGGCTCCAACTCCAGTTAGAGCAGCTCCACTCCAAAAACCCAGCTAGAGCTGGCTCTGAGTGGAGCTAGAGCTGTCTGTTGAGGGTGTTTTGCTAGAATGGTACTCTAAGATCCAGAGTTGTCTGTTGAGCCTGTTTTCGTACACTTCATTGACGCATGCAGCAACAAAATAATACGACATACAAGTTCAACCAAATAATCCGAGATACAAGTTCAACCAAATAAGTCGACATACAAGTTCAACCAAACAATCCGAGATACAAAGTTCATAGTTTGACAAAATGATTACATCAATTCCAAGCTAATGCGACGGATGTAGCCAAACTATCACGAAATGAGTCCATAGTCAAAAAACTTGGTTCCGAAGTGTCGTCATCAGAGGCATGTCGAGACACGACATACTTGTTATACTTGAATTTGATTCTTGCTCAATTCAAAACTCGTCCGATCTTTGAATCCCTTTTCAATCGCAGCATAACCAATTGAATTCAGGAAGGTATTTGGCCGGTTTCCTTTCACAACTTGTTCGGCCATCAAACCACATAGGATCCTAGTGTTCTCAGTGTTCCATTCAATTTCTGGCATCTATATAACTCAACATAAGTTCGCTAACATGAACAACGGTGCCACTTAGCAGTTAGCACCAACTCACATCACAGAAAAAATAAGCATGAACTAACCTACGTAGCTAATTATCTACCTTCACAGAAAAAATGTGCTCAATTCACAGGAGGGAACAATGTGCTCAGAACCAACAATTGGAGCATTTCTATTTCAAGCACCAACTCACATCACAGAAAAAAGAAACATGAACAGAGAAGAAAAAATTGGCCATACCTCCGGCTAGGGTTTGATAGCTCGGGCGGGCTCCGGGGCAGAGGCGGGGGACCGGCGGCGGGGGCGAGGCGTGGACCAGCGGCGGGGGCGGAGGACCGGTGGCGAGGCGAGGCGCGGCATGGCGGAGTACCGACGGCGGGGGCGAGGCGAGGCGAGGCCTTGCGCGGTGGGGCGGAGGACCGGTGACGGGGGCGAGGCGTGGTCCGGCAGCGGGGGCGAGGCGAGGCGAGGCGGAGGACCGACGGCGGGGGCGAGGCGAGGCGAGGCCCTGCGTGACGGGGCGGAGGACCGGCGACGGTGGCGAGGCGTGGACCTACGGCGGGGGCAGAGGACCGGCGGCGGGGGCGAGGCGAGGCGCGGCGGGACGGAGGACCGGCGGCGGGGGCAATTTCTGGCGAGGCGAGGTCTGTCGCGTGAAGGGTCGGGGGCGCCGGGAGAAAGAAAAAAAACGGTTCATGGTGTAGTAATGGCAATTGCGAGTAATTACCTATGAACTCCATGTGGCTGAGGAGGCCTGGAGCTGCGATTGAGGTGCTCCAAACAAATGAACTAGAGCTCCAATAACTCCATGAAGTTATATTTTTTGGAGCTGGAGTGTTTGGCTAGCTCTGATCAACTCTAGCCTGGAGTTCGGCTCCAGAGTCATGCCAAACACCCCCTTAATGTGGATCTGTTGCTCTAGCTTCATGTTGCACTACTACGAGGTGAGCTGGGCCGCGCCGCCGCGCGTAGCCCATCCGCGACGTGAGTTTTTTTTGTTGTTGAAATAATTGTAACCGAATTAATTAAATGGGGTTTTGTACGTAGACACATAGTTTGTGTATCTTTCATGTCATCTAAGAATTGATCTTAGATTTAACTATTGTAATGCACATACTACTAATTTAGTATAATAATTTAATCGTTTATTTCTTATCATTCTTTACATACTGTGTAGGTATTAGGTCTCATGTAAGATTTGTATCCCTTACTTTTCTCATTTAATATATTGATATATTATTTTTTATCTTATATGATATATTGTTTAATACTATTGAAACTGATCGAAACTATAGTAGTTAGAACGTTAGGACTGTCTTTATATAGATTGAAAGCTATTTTTGTATTTGTTTAGAAAAGAAAATTATTTTAAAATTAAAAACAAATATATAAATGAGAAAAATCGTCCGAGTCGTAGCGTGAGCTTTTTCTCTCGAAATAATACATTTTATTCGATTGTTTAATTCTGGTATGCGGATTTCAGAATTTATAAAAATAGTATTAATTGGTCGGTCGATTGATGCAGACCAATTATCAAGTAAAGTTATTTTTGTAAATTCTTAAATCAATTGAATAAAAATGTATTATTTAAAAAAATCTCTTAGCGTGCGTCTCGTTCTAGCGCTCGCGTATCCGGCCCAAGTCAGCGCGCGGCGCTCTCTGCAAGCCCAAACTTGTTTTCCGCTTCGTGGTTTTCGCCTCTGTCAGATTGGGTTACGGCGTTACCGGCGAGAGCTCATCGTCTTCTTCCTCCAGACAGACACGCTCCACTCCACGCAGCTACCAGCCTACAACCCCAGGCACCTACAAGTTTCGGCATTTGCATTTTAAACACCGTCAAATTTATGCGAGCTTACATCCATAACCATCATTTATGTAGCACCAAAGATACACCAAGTAGCATTTATAGACGATATTTTCTCGTGCATGCACCCACCGTTTGGAATCGGGAGAATTGTTTGTTGTCACAAAATTCGTTTTCATGTTTCCAAATGCCATAAAGCTAATGTCGTTTGTAATTTTTTCATAAAATTTTCAGATTTATTTGTTCTTTGGCAAATTTTTCATTTATATTTATTTTTATTTTTTATTATCTATTTTACAAATTTGAATGGTTGCTATTATCGTGGTGCGAAGGCACGGCATGAGTTCCTCATGGCAGCGGCGGCACGGCTTGGCTCCTGACGGCAGTGGCGGCTCAACGGTGCAATAGCTCGGTAACGATCTTTGCACGAGGCAACGATGTCCCTCTTTGTGAGAATGATTCAATTTTATAAAATATAAAAGAAAAAATAAAAGGAGAGTATAAATGAGAATGAAAAAGAACAAATAAATTAATAAACTTTATAATAAAATTACAAACGACATCAACTTTATAAGATTCAGAAACATGATAACTAACTTCTATCAACCGAGAAATTCTCCTTTTGGAATTAGGTCATCTCCCCCCAATTTTCCATTTAAGCTCCGCCACTGCCCACTAGTTCATAAGCCGTCTTTCCATGGACCTTATCTTCCATCGATTCAAACTAACTACCAGTGCTATACTAATTACTAGCTAACTAAAGAACGCAACCCTAAAAACGCAAACCCGTCCATCACGGGAGTACGTACGTAGCTGTGATTATTTGCCGGACGAACGCATGTCGGTCGATCACGTACTACCACTCATAATTACCGGCACAGAAAGCTTCGCCGTATTTTCAGTTGGATTGTAGCTGTGGCTGCTGCTCGAGTGGCCACTAGCCACACTACACGCAGCGCCTGCCCTTTTCTCGCTTTCTTTTCTAGGTAGCAGCGAGATGAACGCGCGCGCACCCACTAGCTACACAGTATTACAGTGTACACTCGAGCTAGCTAGCTTACCGGCGCTTTCGCGATTTGATTTTCTTTGGTACTCTATCTACTCTGCTTTATCCGACGTGTCGATCCGCGCACACCAATCGATCATGCATTCGGAGATCGCGATTAATCAGTTTCCTGCTGCTGGATTACGGAAGAAACAATCAAACAAAGATGTGTAGGGCTTGCATGTTTTGTCAGTTGTGCCTGCCAGGATTTCCTCCAGCTCAGGCTAACACGAACGGTCTATTTAGCCGGTACTACATTTCTTTCGAAACAGGTGACCTTGCTTGTGATGATGAGCATCTTGTCGATCTTAGTTTCTTTTGGCCTAATGATAAGCATTAATCTGGAGCAGAGCTGAACTGGGATTCTCTCCTGCTGGATTACAGAAGAAATTAAACAAGAATTGTGTGGGATGTCCTCCAGCTCAGGCTAATGCTGGTCTGCAGTTAGCTGGACCATTTCTTTCGATCACACTATCGCCTTCTGATTTTGCCACTAGCTCTACAATTTTTTTTAGCATCATCTCGTCCTGTTTCTCGGTCGAGTTCATTCAATGGAAAATGGCGGCATCAAGCCGGAACAGAAGCAGAGAAAGGACAGGCTTCGTGCATGTTTAAATTGTGGTCATCGTCCAAATTATATAAGGACCACTGCTTGTTTTCGAGCGGATAAACTTGAGCAGATAATCCTTCGTTTGATTTATACATTCAGTTTAAAAAATTGTTTAGATACGTCTTCAAAATACGTCAATTTTTAATCTTAAGTTACAATATTATATAGGAATAGATAATCCTTCGTTTGATTTATACATTCGGTTTAAAAAACTGCTTAGATATGTCTTTAAAATACAGGTCAATTTTTAATCTTAAGTTAAAATATTATATAGGAATAGATAATCCTTCGTTTGATTTATATATTCAGTTTAAAAAACTGCTTAGATATGTCTTTAAAATACGGGTCAATTTTTAATCTTAAGTTAAAATATTATATAGGAATAGATAATCCTTTGTTTGATTTATATATTCAGTTTAAAAAACTGCTTAGATACGTCTTTAAAATACAGGTCAATTTTTAATCTTAAGTTACAATATTATATAGGAATAGATAATCCTTCGTTTGATTTATACATTCAGTTTTAAAAAATTGCTTAGATATGTCTTCAAAATACGTCAATTTTAATTTAAGTTACAATATTATATAGGAATATATGTTTAAAAAACTGCTTAGATACGTCTTCAAAATACGTTAATTTTTAGACGTTGGCAGGCAGTACGGGCACTGCTAGTAACTTTCAGACGCGACGTGCTGCAGCAGGCAATTCAGCTCGCCCTTTCGGCACAGAGATGTCGCGTCCGTGGAGTACTAGGATGAAACGACGCAATATTCCAAAATATGTGTTACAACAATGGGCTAAATTTTAATTAGTGTCACGTCAGATGTTTGGACATGAATTTAAAATATTAAACGTGAACTAATTTATTAAGTCTAATTAATCAAAAATTAGCAAATGTTTACTGTAGCATCACATTATCAAATCATGACATAATTAGGCTTATTAGATTCGTCTCACGAATAATTCACCGATTATGAATAGATTTTATAAATAGTATATATTTAATACTCTAAAATAATATCTAAACGTTCGATGTGACGGGAGCTAAAAATTTAGACTCTATTCCAAACGCCCCCTTAATCCTAATACAAGCTGAAGCTAGCATTATTCGGCTCGGCCCCATCATGATGCAGCAAACGTACCTGCTGTAGTTAGATCGAGTATAGTAAAATAAAAGTTATAATTTATAAATTGCCAGTTGCTCCAAGCCGTCGTCAGACAAGCAGAAACCGAACACGAGGTCCGCAGTCCGCTCGTCAGAATTCAGATTGTAACTTGTAACTTGTTAAGGCTAACACCTGAAATATTTTCAGAGAGGAGAAGAGTACCCGAGCTCACTGTCCTCGACTGAACTTTTCACATGGCCTCCTCCCAGTCACCCGCCGGCCGCCGGCCGCCGGCCACGGCCATGGGCGGGCGTACTGCCGTCACTGTCAGTCAAAGGCAAAGCTGGGAGTAAACACTTCTCACATCTGGGCTGAGTGAGAGGAGCAGGACTACTACGTTCCAAACTGTAGTCACATCTGAGGTGGCGGTTAGTTTGCTAAGTTATCGTAAATGATAATAGAATTAATTACGGTGTTAAGTGATAACAATGTATCAAATTATATTACTGGATTTGTTTGGTTAACAAATGTAATGTATTTTATTTACATTATAATGTTTGGTTGACAAGTATAATATATTTTGGTAATGTAATCTGATACCGGTTTGGTTAGAATGTAATGGACTGATTACTAGATTGTAATTTGATTATGTGATATATAATAGCAGCACATTCAAACCAAATAAAATCTAACATAATTTATTTGTACTCTAAACAAATAACACTTAAAATAAATCCAACCAAACACCTTCTAAAGTCTTTAACCAAAACTAAAATAAAATGTACAACTGAATAATAAATAACTTTGATTACGTAAGACAATAAAGTACATAAATAAATTAAATGAGAGAAAATTATGATTGATTGGAAAGGATGTTAGATGACGAAGAAATTATATTTTAGAATGAAATTTACCCACCGATACTTCCTCCATTCGAAAAAATCAATTTATAGCACTTCACCTTTATTTCTATCTATTTACATACCATTTAATTATCTCTTTACAATATTATTTTCATAATTCATCTGGTTTTAGTTATTTTTTAATTATTTCTAAAATACAAGTTATTTCAGGATTTTAGATTTTTAAAATCTTTTCTTCAATGTTTATCTTTGTAATATAAATAATATCTCTCATAAATAAATAGCTCATATTTAAAAAACATACTAAATAAGAGTTAACAAAATCATCTGAGTGGTTTCTTAATTTTAAACACAAATCGAAAAACAAACTATTAGACGCCGCCGTCCATCTGCGTCGCGCTCCGTGTCGCGGCCGCGCGCACGGGCACGTAGCAATGGCATAGGTCGGAGTCGGACGCCTTCACCGCGCGGTCGCGCCGGTGCGCGCCGGCTCGTGTCCTCGCCGCGCGCGGCGAGAGATGGACATGGGATCCCCGCCGCCCCGCGCCGCGCCGGATCGGCTGGCTGGGATTCGGCTCGAGCGGGCGAGGGATGATAAGTCGACGGAGCAGTACGCATCACAAGCTACCACGGCTTTTAATCTCGACTGATTACTAGCGTAGTACGTAGTTTACTACTGCTGAGTGATGATCAGCTGGGAGATGCTCGTTGACACGTACGTACGATCTGCACGCTGCGCTACAAGTCGTCGAAGAGCCCGTGGCGTACCCGACGCCCGGCCCGGCCGGCCGGCCGCCGCTCGCCGGACGAGATCCATCCATCCATCCATCCATCCACGGACAGAACGCTCATGCAAACGACACACAGACAGATTCGCTTGCACCGATCGCTGCAAGTACTCCAGCATTCAAGCTCAGAGCCTACCTGATCGATCTGTGTGCTCGATCGAGGGGACCTGACGCTAAATCAGGTGTTAATAACTAAAATCAGTTCTGCATTTCGGACTCTTAATTATCTCAATCTGCATGAGCGAAATCAATCGGCTCAATGCAAGTTAGTAATGACGACACTCCAACTGATGGACCAGAAAAAAAGAAGAGATTTTGTAGACAAATCCTCTCCAGAAATCTATACTGATTATTGACGGAAAATCAAATCCTAACGAACCCTACAGAGACCTGACGGGATCGATCAAATGGGAGGAGACATGTCAGCTACGCCGTCGCTGTACTGATTGCAAAGGAGGCTGCAGGGTTCTACGCTCTCTCTGCTCATAGCTAGCCAGCCGGCCGGTGGCAACCGACAACTCCGTGACAGTGCTCTGCTAATTAATCACTAGATTAATCATCCTCTCCGATACACCACATGATCATCTGATGCATCCACATGTCTCTGCTATAGCAATTAATCTCCGATGGCGTCATTATCAGTGTGACTAGCAGCTAGCTGGATGAGCTAGACGAGACTGATGATCTCATCGATGTGCCCGTCAAACTAGCTAGGGCGTGTTTTGGGATCGTGTATCCTAGATGATGAGGAGATGCAGACCGAGAAAATTCAACGATTAGTGATACTGTATGAGTGAATACGACGGTTAGCGAGATTTTGTTTGGTTAGGTCGTAGGTGTATGAGCGGGTGAAGCGTATCCAGCCTATGAGACTAACGTGTGTGGATTCATCATCTTTATCATGTATCCACCGGTATAGAATTGGGAGTGAATCTTTATCATGTATCCACCGGTATAGAATTGTAAGTGAATCTTTATTATGTATCCACCGGTATAGAATTGAGAGTGAATCTTTATCATGTATCCACTGGTACATAATTGGGAGTGAATCTTTATCATGTATCCACCGGTACAAAACCAGTACAAAATTGAGAGTGAATCTTTATCATGTATCCACCGGTACAGAATTGAGAGTGAAACTTAATTTGATTGTACGAGCGGAGTTAACCATGTTAGTTGCACCTGGTTATACATATATTAGACTAGATCTAACTATAACATCTCTAATAAAAATAATCTTAAAATAGATGAACTATATTCTTAGATGGAAGGATACCCTAAACAAAAATAGATATCTAAATATTTTCTCCCCTTGCAGTTTCCATAAATCTCAACTTGCTATTTAGGTTGTTATTAAGGGGATATGTTTGGTAGAACTGCGGATCTTAAAATAAATACTAAAGCTACAGTGGAATACTTGAACCAGGTTACCATGTTTTACCATTCCAATTCATTTTTCTAAAGTGCTTTCAGTGGGATCAACTTCTTCTCGGAAAAAAGTGTTTGACTTGATTCTAGCTCTATAGGACAAAGAAGTTGGAGCTCGAACCCTACCAAACACGCCTTAAAAATTATGGTACCAACATAGATATAGAATGACAACTAAGGGTGTGTTTGGTTGAGATGTGACTGTGGAAAAAAGTTGTTGTCCGCTGTGGGCAGTGGAAAAGCTACTGCGGGATGTCAACTATGAGAAAGGTAAAAGTCGTTTGGCTGAAACGATTGTTGAGAAGCTGCTTTGAGCTGTGAGCTATGTAAAAAGTTAATTTATGAAATTTTGTATGGTTGTATGAAATTTGAAATATCAATTTATGAAATTTTGTATGGTTGTATGAAATTTGAAATGTCAATTTATGAAGGTATGTATGGTTGTATGAAATTTAAAATGTCGATTTATGGAATTTTGTATGGTTGTATAAAATTTGAAATGTTAATTTATGAAATTTTGTATGATTGCATGAAATTTGAAATGTCAATCTATAAATATTAGCATTATCAAAGATTCAAAAAGCAAAAGTGTAACACCCAAATTTAATAAAATCGGGACTTTATTGAATTTCCATAGAAAATCAATAAGTACAAGACGTTCATCACACGACTGCGTACAATATGCCAATAAAATATGGTTCGTAGACCATATTATTACAAAAGAGTTAAATAAAAGAAATCCTCTATATGAACACCTTCTTCTAGTCTCGCGCCTTGACTGGGTCGCTACTCCAGACCGTCCTCCTCCTCGTAGTACACTACCTCTGGTGTGGTGAGTCAACGGGGGTGAGTAAAATCGTACTCCGCAAGCCATCAAAATGTAATTATAATGCAAGATAATAACAAGGAAGGTAGTGGCTCATGTTTGCAGAAAAGTACATTTGTAAAGGGCGGGTTTTTATTGGCTAACTATGACTGAAGACTGTTTTAGATACTATATAGGGTGTGAAGCTTGTCAAAAGTTTGGCAATATTCAGCTAGCACCGGCATCGATGCTCAATCCTATCATCAAACCATGCCTGTTCCGAGGTTGGAGCTTAGACTTCATCGGCCAAATTCATCCTCTGTCTTCAAAAGGGCATCGGTTCGTGTTGATGGCAACAGATTACTTCACCAAATGGACCGAGGTCGTACCGCTCAAGAACATGACTCACGAGGTAATTGATTTCATCTTGAAACACATTATACATAGATTCGGCATTCCCCAAACTCTCACTACGGACCAAGGTACTTCGTTTGTTGCTTGAAAGCCCTCCGTCTGCCTCGTCCGTAATCACGGTAACCCTTGCTGGTTCGCTTGTGAACCTACCGTTAATATACGTAACGGATTGCTATCCCTTTTATCGGTTTTTTATCGCCCTACTCGGCAATTCAACCCTCTGGCCGAATTGTGTTTGATCTCTTATTCTCTTTGCAGATCAATTGCCTTCTTAAACACCTCTACAAAGTTTGGAGGCGATTGAAGATCGTTTGCTTGGACTACCGAAGTTTGGCAAATCCGATCTGTTACTTCGGTCCGACCGGCGTTGAGATATCGGTCTGACAGAACCTCGTCACGTCGTTGTCAGCAACAACCGATCAAACCGACGGCACTTCGCCGGTCTGACCGGGGAACTCCGCACCACGCTGCGCCGGAATCCGAAGGTTGCACCCGAAGTCCCTTCGCATTGCGCCACGTCGGAGCCTCTACCGAAGCCCACCTCGTCGGTCCGACCGAAGATACTTTGCCGGTCTGACCGCCGGAGCCACCCTTCGCAAGTTGCCCTCGGGACTTCGGTCGGAGCCCCTTCGCAGTCCTCCAGTCCGACCGAGGTTGTACCCCCAGTCTAACCGGGCTTGAGGCCGAAGGTTCCCTAGGGACCCTTCGTACCATCTTCGTTGTAACTCCGAATCAGCCTCCGAATTGGCCGATTACAGGTATTTTTATCATTTTGTTACTGCTTACATTATTACTAGTACTTTTTGGCCAATTGGATTGAAATATCAATTATTTATCTGATTGCGTAGCGACTCTAAATCCCTTGTAACTATCCAGGGTAGTCGGAACGTGGCGTCGGTATTGTTGCGATACTTTTGATCGTCGAACCGGCCCAAGTGCGGGGGCGCATTTCTGCGTCAACACACTTTTTGGCGATTTCGCTGGGGACAACGCCAACCATGACTACTACCTCTACATCGCCAGCGAGTACCTCTACTATGCCTACATCTACTACATCGCTGATGAGCACTATGGGGCGCGGACATCGACGACCGCAACATTATGACGCCCACCATGGCAGACATATCTGAGGAAGACCGAGCAAAGATCGAAGTGAAGAAGGAACTCGAATAGATGATGCTCCGAGATTGCATAAAGACACGTTCAGACTTTGTCATGCACGACGACCTCAACCTAACCTAGATACGCCCATCATCACCCCTTTATCTGCCTCACAAGTCAACCGTAGAATAGTTGCATCTGTTGATCAGACGGTTAGCGCCTCGCTAGCCAACAAACTAGAAACCCATAGTTGTCTCGCAAGTGGCAGCAATATTTAGAAGATTCGGTTTTACTAAGGCCGATTCACCAACAGCAATCACTAGTATTCTGCCAGCACAACATATTTATAGCAGAACCAACGACAATATTGGAAAAACCATCACATTTCCGGCTACATCATCCACAGCCGAAACACATAGCTACGGTTATGGCCAGGCAAACCCAGCTTATCAAGTGTCGTCGCCTGCGCCCGTACCTGCTCTGCCGCCGCCGCTCGCACTGCACACTCCCACAACACATCTAGGCCATA